>CM055265.1:71496216-71620683 GCA_029237695.1 Conchocele bisecta | reverse complement strand
TTGCAGAAATTGTGTTCATCCTATCTGGTCGAGAGTTCGAACCTCACGAAACGCATTACATTTGTCGATATTATTGTGTTCTGTTTATGACTTGTTGCTGGAGATGGACATAGGTGAAACGGCGAGGGCTATCACTATGGCTGTATGACCTCAATGTGACATGATCTGCGAGAAAATACTCCCAGATTCTTCATGTAGACACATATGAAATTTGTATTTAGTTATTAGTTTTCTTCCAATGATACTAGCGTTCTACATGTGAACTATTTCATACTTAGTTAATGTAATTTGCAAGAGAAACACATACATGTATATAAAAAAAAAAAAATATAAGCAAATAAAAAAGATATATATATATTATGAAAAAACTATTTTATGATAGTTCGAACTCACTACCTACGGCATTGAAGTCCGTCGCTGTAACCCCTCGACTACATAAGACTTGAAGAGATATATCAAAATTAGTATTGAAAGAAAAGGAAAACAGGCACGGTATATTTTTTATAGATGCAGCTTGGAACAATTTAACCCTTACACTGCTGAATTATATTTTGTCGTCTGCTATTTTCGTTCTATTTTCCATTGTTCACATCAACAACATGGTTTGGTAGAACTTTAGAATCTTTTCCATTGCTGTCAAACCACATTTTGTTGTTTAGGAACATTGGATATGTTAATTAATAAAGCCGTAAATGCCGTAATCCGATTGAGCTGAAAATTGGCACTCCGATTGGATTTGTGTCGCTAAACACGATGCCGTTCACGAAAAATCGATATCTTCATTAACGACGCCGTAAATGACATCGAAAGTTTTAAACTGTGTAAACTGTAAATTAGCTTTACTAATTGAGATATCACACTTCTGTAAACGGATTCTGGTTCAGTGAGGCAATATTTATCCGTGTGTAGAGTTTCAGCCGAATCGGACGCGGAAAGTTTCCAAATTTTCAACGTCGTCGGATCCGGCTGAAAATTGGCATGCCGATAGAATTTGGATCTCAGAACAAGATGGCGTTTACAGAAAGTCGCTATCTCAAATAGTAAAGCCGTGAATCGTGATTCGGTTTGCAAACTTTCGACGCCACTGGCGCCTTTACTGTATGAGATAGCGACTTTCTGTAAGCGCCATCTTGTTCTGAGATCAAAATTCTATCAGCATTCCAATTTTCAGCCGGATCCGACGATGTTGAAAACTTGGAAACTTTCCGCGTCCGATTCGGTTGAAACTTGGTACACGCATACATATTGCCGCCTTGAATCAGTAGCCGTTGACAGAGGTGTGATATCTCAATTAGGAAGGCTGTAATCGCCGTGGAAAGTTTGAAACTTTCGACGTCATTTACGGCGTCGTTAATTAAGATATCGATTTTTCGTGAACGGCATCGTGTTTATCGAGCCAAATTCTATCGATATGGCAATTTTCAGCCGGATCGGACGACGTTGAAATGTTGGCAACTTTCTGAAATAGATTCGGCTGAAACTCTGCACACTGATATATATTGCCTCGCTGAACCAGAATCCGTTTACAGAAGTGTGATATCCCAATTAGTAAAGCTGTAATCGCCGTACACAGTTTAAAACTTTCGACGTCATTTACGGCGTCGTCAATGAAGATATCGATTTTTCGTGAACGGCATCGTGTTTAGCGACACAAATCCAATCCGGATGCCAATTATCAGCTCAATCGGATTACGGCATTTACGGCTTTATTCATTAACATATCCAATTTTCGTAAACAACAAAAATGTGGTTTGACAGCAATGGAAAAGATTCTAAAGTTCTACCAAACCATGTTGTTGATGTGAACAATTGAAAATAGAACGAAAATAGCAGACGACAAAATATAATTCAGCAGTGTAAGGGTTAAATTGACATTGATCAACCGTTGTCAATTAGCGTGGCATATGTTCCACTAACATGTTCGCTAAAAAGCGGGCAGTAATGTATGATTTAATGTATGATTTAAAACGGCCTACAAAACCACGCGTTCATGTTTTCATTTATTGAAAATGTGTCATGTGTTCATCATGACGTTTTGCGTTAGTTTCTTCTTGACATGGGTTTATCTGTATCCATAGGGTATCTTGTTCTCTGCTGACAACCATTTACTTGTGACTTCCAATCTCCCGATAAATCATGTTCCTACTAATTTCCGGACATCACCTATTTTCGTACGCGTGATGTCACGGTGAAAATACGATTTTTTTCTGGCAAACTGTGCGCTATGCGCCTGATTTGAATAAGTTATCTGACTAGGAAAGTGGCGTACCGTGTAGTACCAGGACCATTGTAGTGTGTATCTGTAGCTCCCGATGCTAAAACACTTCAGTGTCTTGACATGGGTCCACGATACATCAGTATTCTCCACTTTATCTGTTAGTCGTGACATCACCGCATGCCTACCAATGTTAGTTCGGGACGCCTTGACAATCGATGAACCTTAAATGTGGCTGTGACTGGAGAATTGGAATTTACGAGTCTGCGACCATTGTAGATCCAGGTCAGGTTAGCCTGTGCATCCGCACAGTCTGATCAGGATCTGCACAGTTCAGAAAATATTAGGTAAAAATGGTGTATTATCATATCGTAGCCTCGTTTTCGTGTATTACAACTGTATTGATGATAGAGTGCACGTGCATGCAAGTCATTATCATAGAGCACATGCATCTTGGTGCTCAAACATAAACATGTATTATGGCTCAGTGGTATCAAAATGGGAGAATATCCATACGATTGCAGAAATTGTGTTCATCCTATCTGGTCGAGAGTTCGAACCTCACAAAACGCATTACATTTGTCGATATTATTGTGTTCTGTTTATGACTTGTTGCTGGAGATGGACATAGGTGAAACGGCGAGGGCTATCACTATGGCTGTATGACCTCAATGTGACATGATCTGCGAGAAAATACTCCCAGATTTTTCATGTAGACACATATGAAATTTGCATTTAGTTATTAGTTTTCTTCCAATGATACTAGCGTTCTACATGTGAACTATTTCATACTTAGTTAATGTAATTTGTAAGAGAAACACATACATGTATATAAAAAAAAAAAAAATATAAGCAAATAAAAAAGATATATATATATTTATGAGACAATAAAAACTAAGATTCGAACTCACTACCTACGGCATTGAAGTCCGTCGCTGTAACCCCTCGGCTACATAAGACTTGAAGAGATATATCAAAATATCAAATAGTATTGAAAAGGAAAACAGGCACGGTATATTTTTTTATAGATGCAGCTTGGAACAATTTAACCCTTACACTGCTGAATTATATTTTGTCGTCTGCTATTTTCGTTCCATTTTCCATTGTTCACATCAACAACATGTTTTGGTAGAACTTTAGAATCTTTTCCATTGCTGTCAAACCACATTTTGTTGTTTAGGAACATTGGATATGTTAATTAATAAAGCCGTAAATGCCGTAATCCGATTGAGCTGAAAATTGGCACTCCGATTGGATTTGTGTCGCTAAACACGATGCCGTTCACGAAACATCGATATCTTCATTAACGACGCCGTAAATGACGTCGAAATTTTAAACTGTGTACGGCGATTACAGCTTTACTAATTGAGATATCACACTTCTGTAAACGGATTCTGGTTCAGCGAGGCAATATTTATCCGTGTGGAGAGTTTCAGCCGAATATATTTCAGAAAGTTGCCAACATTTCAACGTCGTCCGATCCGGCTGAAAATTGCCATATCGATAGAATTTGGCTCGATAAACACGATGCCGTTCACGAAAAATCGATATCTTAATTAACGACGCCGTAAATGACGTCGAAAGTTTCAAACTTTCCACGGCGATTACAGCCTTCCTAATTGAGATATCACACCTCTGTAAACGGCTACTGATTCAAGGCGGCAATATGTATGCGTGTGCCAAGTTTCAACCTAATCGGACGCGGAAAGTTTCCAAATTTTCAACGTCGTCGGATCCGGCTGAAAATTGGCATGCCGATAGAATTTGGATCTCAGAACAAGATGGCGTTTACAGAAAGTCGCTATCTCAAATAGTAAAGCCGTGAATCGTGATTCGGTTTGCAAACTTTCGACGCCACTGGCGCCTTTACTGTATGAGATAGCGACTTTCTGTAAGCGCCATCTTGTTCTGAGATCAAAATTCTATTAGCATTCCAATTTTCAGCCGGATCCGACGATGTTAAAAACTTGGAAAACTTTCCGCGTCCGATTCGGTTGAAACTTGGTACACGCATACATATTGCCGCCTTGAATCAGTAGCCGTTGACAGAGGTGTGATATCTCAATTAGGAAGGCTGTAATCGCCGTGGAAAGTTTGAAACTTTCGACGTCATTTACGGCGTCGTTAATTAAGATATCGATTTTTCGTGAACGGCATCGTGTTTATCGAGCCAAATTCTATCGATATGGCAATTTTCAGCCGGATCGGACGACGTTGAAATGTTGGCAACTTTCTGAAATAGATTCGGCTGAAACTCTGCACACTGATATATATTGCCTCGCTGAACCAGAATCCGTTTACAGAAGTGTGATATCCCAATTAGTAAAGCTGTAATCGCCGTACACAGTTTAAAACTTTCGACGTCATTTACGGCGTCGTCAATGAAGATATCGATTTTTCGTGAACGGCATCGTGTTTAGCGACACAAATCCAATCCGGATGCCAATTATCAGCTCAATCGGATTACGGCATTTACGGCTTTATTCATTAACATATATTTTCGTATCCAATTTTTCGTACAACAAAAATGTGGTTTGACAGCAATGGAAAAGATTCTAAAGTTCTACCAAACCATGTTGTTGATGTGAACAATTGAAAATAGAACGAAAATAGCAGACGACAAACTATAATTCAGCAGTGTAAGGGTTAAATTGACATTGATCAACCGTTGTCAATTAGCGTGGCATATGTTCCACTAACATGTTCGCTAAAAAGCGGGCAGTAATGTATGATTTAATGTATGATTTAAAACGGCCTACAAAACCACGCGTTCATGTTTTCATTTATTGAAAATGTGTCATGTGTTCATCATGACGTTTTGCGTTAGTTTCTTCTTGACATGGGTTTATCTGTATCCATAGGGTATCTTGTTCTCTGCTGACAACCATTTACTTGTGACTTCCAATCTCCCGATAAATCATGTTCCTACTAATTTCCGGACATCACCTATTTTCGTACGCGTGATGTCACGGTGAAAATACGATTTTTTTCTGGCAAACTGTGCGCTATGCGCCTGATTTGAATAAGTTATCTGACTAGGAAAGTGGCGTACCGTGTAGTACCAGGACCATTGTAGTGTGTATCTGTAGCTCCCGATGCTAAAACACTTCAGTGTCTTGACATGGGTCCACGATACATCAGTATTCTCCACTTTATCTGTTAGTCGTGACATCACCGCATGCCTACCAATGTTAGTTCGGGACGCCTTGACAATCGATGAACCTTAAATGTGGCTGTGACTGGAGAATTGGAATTTACGAGTCTGCGACCATTGTAGATCCAGGTCAGGTTAGCCTGTGCATCCGCACAGTCTGATCAGGATCTGCACAGTTCAGAAAATCTTAGGTAAAAATGGTGTATTATCATATCGTAGCCTCGTTTTCGTGTATTACAACTGTATTGATAGAGTGCACGTGCATGCAAGTCATTATCATAGAGCACATGCATCTTGGTGCTCAAACATAAACATGTATTATGGCTCAGTGGTATCAAAATGGGAGAATATCCATACGATTGCAGAAATTGTGTTCATCCTATCTGGTCGAGAGTTCGAACCTCACAAAACGCATTACATTTGTCGATATTATTGTGTTCTGTTTATGACTTGTTGCTGGAGATGGACATAGGTGAAACGGCGAGGGCTATCACTATGGCTGTATGACCTCAATGTGACATGATCTGCGAGAAAATACTCCCAGATTTTTCATGTAGACACATATGAAATTTGCATTTAGTTATTAGTTTTCTTCCAATGATACTAGCGTTCTACATGTGAACTATTTCATACTTAGTTAATGTAATTTGTAAGAGAAACACATACATGTATATAAAAAAAAAAAAAAATAAAATGTAAGCAAATAAAAAAGATATATATATATTTATGAAAAACTAAGATTCGAACTCACTACCTACGGCATTGAAGTCCGTCGCTGTAACCCCTCGGCTACATAAGACTTGAAGAGATATATCAAAATTAGTATTGAAAAGGAAAACAGGCACGGGTATATTTTTTATAGATGCAGCTTGGAACAATTTAACCCTTACAGTGCTGAATTATATTTTGTCGTCTGCTATTTTCGTTCTATTTTCCATTGTTCACACATCAACAACATGGTTTGGCGCCACTGGCGCCTTTACTGTATGAGATAGCGACTTTCTGTAAGCGCCATCTTGTTCTGAGATCAAAATTATATCAGCATTCCAATTTTCAGCCGGATCCGACGATGTTGAAAACTTGGAAACTTTCCGCGTCCGATTCGGTTGAAACTTGGCACACGCATACATATTTGAAAAGTTTGAAACTTTCGACGTCATTTACGGCGTCGTTAATTAATATATCGATTTTTCGTGAACGGCATCGTGTTTATCGAGCCAAATTCTATCGATATGGCAATTTTCATCCGGATCGGACGACGTTGAAATGTTGGCAACTTTCTGAAATATATTCGGCTGAAACTCTCCACACGGATAGATATTGCCTCGATGAACCAGAATCCGTTTACAGAAGTGTGATATCTCAATTGAGTAAAGCTGTAATCTCCGTACACAGTTTAAAATTTCGACGTCATTTACGGCGTCGTCAATGAAGATATCGATTTTTTGTGAACGGCATCGTGTTTAGCGACACAAATCCAATCAGGATGCCAATTATTAGCTCAATCGGATTACGGCATTTACGGCTTTATTCATTAAGATATCCAATTTTCGTAAACAACAAAATGTGGTTTGACAGCAATGGAAAAGATTCTAAAGTTCTACCAAACCATGTTGTTGATGTGAACAATTGAAAATAGAACGAAAATAGCAGACGACAAAGTATAATTCAGCAGTGTAAGGGTTAAATTGTTCCAAGCTGCATCTATAAAAAATATACCCGTGCCTGTTATCCTTTTCAATACTAATTTTGATATATCACTTCAAGTCATATGTAGCCGAGGGGTTACAGCGACGGACTTCAATGCCGTAGGTAGTGAGTTCGATCAGCATTCCAATTTTCAGCCGGATCCGACGATGGTGAAAACTTGGAAACTTTCCGCGTCCGATTTGGACGAATTTGGTTGGTAGCCTATTTTTTGACTGCTAGAGGATCATTACAGTCATTTTTTTTAATATCGTTAATGGGGAAGTGAAATTGATTGTGTTGTTATATGGTTGTATCGAACATTAGTCTTGATTGTGGTTGTTTCATACATAATTTAATATAATTTTGTGGCTTCTATAATTTATGCAATTTATGTTAACTTGGCATTTGTGGATATTAATTCGTAAATTAATTATTGTTGCAATTGGGAAATCCTGCTATTGGTGTTGACAATTTGGGCACACCTTTTATTATGTATATATATTGTGTAAAGTTTGATTGTACTGTGTTTAGCAGGATGCCTAAGACTAAGCGTAAAACGCGGCACATGAGCGGGCCAGCGATAAGACTGATGGGACAGTGGCAACAGAGGAGGTGGAAGGAAGCTCGGCCGGTCAGTTCGTCGTCACTGTCGATGCAGGATGTAGAAGCGATAGCCACTCGGGTGGCTCGGCAAGTGATGCCGCCAGATATGGCTGAATTGATGGGCTCTCCAATTGAAGGCCAATTTGTGCGGTTTAACGAATGATGAAAGTGGTAATATTATTCCCTCAATTCCAAGCTACCACGATACGCTTGGACATCAGGCAAAAAATTATTAATGGCGACTATGTCGATTTGGCTATGCTTGTTTTTGCTCCTGCGGCTGAGCGCATAGATGAAAAATATGTGTCTTTCGAACAAGGGCAATTGGTATTAAAAAGCAAAAATATGACAAAATCTGTATCAACAATAAAGCAGTGGTCGGATGTTTTCATCATTTTTACAAGTGTATACACAGAGGTGCATGGCGATGAGGCTCCATGTTTGTTAAAATACATGTTTAATATCAGACTGGGTGCAAGTAGGGTAACTGGACTAGGTTGGAAAGTCTATGATGAGCAATTTCGGATTAGGAAATCCAGGGATCCTACACTGCAGTGTTGACCAGGAATTGTGGTTACTTTACATGAGTGGGGAGAACTCACCATCAGTGAATCTGACCGATTGCTAGCGGGGGCATTGTCAGAAAGTACAAGAGAGGCTTATAATAATGGGGTGTGCATGTTTGAAGTATTCAGGAGCACATACACTTGTCCTGGTTTGTGGCCTCCGCCATTACAACAGGTTTCAGATTTTATAGCAAGCTTGTCATTGCGAGGTATAGAGCATGGCTATATACATCTATCATTTCATTTCGTTGCAAGATGCTCAATGTTCCCGATACGACTCAGAATTTTATTGTTCGAAAATTGTTAACGGGGATGGGGCGTCTACACAAAAGGTTAGATAATAGGATCCCAATAACAATTGTCATATTGTCTCCCTTGATTGGGTTACTTGAGTCTTTCAAGGTATGTTATTCATCTTATGAAGCTAAACTATTTGCAGCTTTGTTTTCTGTTTCACTATCAGCTACAGGTGGGCCTTGTTGTCTTGTTTTTCTTCTGAATCAATACATGAAAGTGAGACCAGTCACAATAGCAGGGCCATTTTTTTGTCATTTCTGGAATGAGCCAGTGTCCCGTTATCAGTTTAATGTCGTTTTGTGGGGGGCCGTAGAGGCAGTTGGAGTCTCATTCATTTCGCATTGGGGCTGCGACAACTGCTTCGAAAATAGGCTTTTCGGACAGTGACATTAAGTCGTTTGGACGCTGGGAGTCCGGGGCATTCAAATCTTACATTAGGATACCATCCATATCTTTTGAGTCAATAGGGTGATTCTTGTTTGCTATAACTGTTGGAGTTCTACAGTTGTTTGGGGATTCGTATAGTGCGGGTACATGGTTTTCTTTGGGAGGTTACATGATTTTATTTTATTCTATATTCATACATGCATATTATCATAATGTTTTTTCCACTGTATGCAACTAACAAGTCAGTTAAGATTTTAGTTGCTGCAAGAGACATCAGCATCTGGTTTAATGGATCTTCAATATTGAGGTCTTTTGTCCATGCGAGAGCAGGTGCTGAGGGTTCCCGTCTGTTTCTTGGCAGGCACAGGGCGCGTTTATGGTGGCAGGGTAAAGGAGGCATGCGGTGGGTCCAAATGGGTCGAACAATCAAATGTTTACTGACCGTCGAGGACAAACCTGATCTGATTGTTTTCCACGGAGGGGGCAATTAAATTGGGCAAGTTCCATCAGCCAAGCTGAGATCAGCTATTTTACTTGATTTGGCTTCACTTCGTCAGCTTTTGCCTGAGACGCGATTCATTTGGTCCCAGATCCTGTCTCGTTTGCAATGGAGAAACGAGGTCACTCACTCTGCATTAGAGAATGTCAGAAAACAGATAAATAGTTGTGTCACATCAGATGTAATCCGGCATGGCGGGTTTTACATACATTACCCCAAAATCCAGGAGAACTTTACAACCGGCCTTTCAAACAATTCTGCTGACACCAAAAGCGTTTATGTCGCCCACTATTGGGGAAAGAGGACCATGGTTTGTTTGATTGTACTGTTGGCGGTGTCGGCGTGCCTGTGGGGGTTATTATGCCCACACGCACGCCGACATGTGGCGTGTTTTGAAGCTGCCACCAGTACTTGTTTTGTGAAACTGCTATTTTGAGAAGCTTTACATGTCGGGTGTTACCAGAATGAAGGTATCTGTTTCCCAGCGCCTTCAATTTGTTATCTTGCATTGCATTGATTTGTTATATAAAACACTTTAAGCTTTTTAGGTTAAAGTCTGTTACAATGGGGTCATTATATTGTAAGTATTTTAGTCGTTCGGTTTTTTCATGCGGGCCAACTATTTTATTGTCACGGATTTTGGAGTCGTTCTTTCTTTTCAATAACACACCAGCGCGGAACACACGAGGGCAATTAAATAATGGACAACAGTTAACAAATATTTGACGCTTCCAAATTGAAAACAATGCGGCCACATTAACCATTATGTATCATTAGTAATTTGTGTTGGCTAAAAGTATTGTTTAGGGACTTAGTAATCAGAAAAAACGTGGTGGCAATTTTACTTTTCATTTTTTATTTTTGTAAGGGCCCGCGAAAATACCCCACCCACTTTTTTGCAACGAATGCGCCATATAATACAAACGTCAACAACGTCCTAACAAACAAACACCTCATCCAAGTACTGGATAAAATGTGATATATTAACTCTGTGCTACGCAGATATACTTGACAAAGACATGACAGACTAGGCTATTGGAGAATTAGGTGTGTTCATCATAAACTATTTACACCAGATCGAGTGCCTTCTTCACCTGATCCGCGCATGTAGGCAGGGCAATTGGAACGAATAATTGTCAGCCCTCGATGAGCAAGTAACATACTTCTTCGCGCATGGTTTACACAACTAGGCACGCATGCGTACAGTACTAGGGATGTCGGAGTTTTCCCCGATTTACGGTTTGCGCGGCCATTTTGTGTGGCTTAATTTCGATACCGCGATCATTTCTTGATGGATATTTAATTTGGGCATGTGAACGGAAAGAAAAAAGCACCCTCTACACGATTCTGCTGTCTGATGCTGACATTTCTGATAGGAAAATCGTGTTTTGTTGTGCTAGAAAGAGGTAACTATTTGAACAGTGATTTTTATAGGAACCTCTGGATTCGACATCCTAGGACATCGACAGTTTCTTTAACAATCATTAATGTGCCCAAAAAACACTGTATTGAACCGTTTGGCTTGTGTGCACTCGGTGGCAAACTTTTTTAGTTACCTCATATCAAACCGGAAGTTCGGAACACGAGCCGTGTCATGGGTTTTCGCGACCATTTTATTTTCACTTCCACATCGAAAAAGCCAGCGTTACAGTTACACTGGCCATTTTTGGTGTTAAATTATAGTGCAAAAGTGTTATTTAATGTTGCCTCTGTGTATTTGTGGGTCCTTGTAGATTCACTTTGAATATATGTTCAACAATTCAATAAAAAAAAAAATTCAACTTCAAATAACAATGTTATTATCAATCAAATTGAGCTGAAGCCTGAATCATTATTATTGTGTATTTAGCGAACTTTTTTTTTTGAGACACTAGACTGTCAATCCTCCCTACCACCCCCCCCCCCCCCTCACTACAGCCCCACCCCACCTCTTTATGTGGGCATTTTTTTTTTATTATTTGAAAAGTGTCTGGAGGCCAATTAATTATTCAATATAACGAATTGATCTATTTTGTATTCAAGAAAAATGTCTGCTTTTTCTACACTGGTTGCGGAATTTCTATTATATATGTGTACAGCGCCGGCGGTGGTGGGTCGGGCAGCTTCCTATTCTTCCTTTCTCCAACAGGCACAAATAGATAGAAGTTTACAGCTAAAATATTGACCCCCTCCCCCCAGTTTGCATTAAAAAGAGGTTCGCCGGTCAATTCTGTCATAACTTTTATATCACTTTAAGGATTGGTTAGATAGGATTAGATTAGTTAAATATTTAAACACAGCATACTTCTGAACAACTACCACACATCCTTGCTGCCCTTAATATGACCTTCACCTGTTGGCGTTCACAACTTTGATTTTTTTCACACGTTAAGAAGTTCGGCAGAGTTGTTCATTTCTCCGTGGGTAACCGTTGGGGTATTTAACGATCGGGATTCTTCCTTACCTGAATCCCGACCGGAGACCTAGTTTGGCCCTCGTGTACGTCTTTGGTTTTCTTGTATGTGAGAGTTTTACGCCTTATCTGAGCCTGAGTATGATTAATCGTAATCGAACCCGTTGGCCCGACCTTACATAATGTATATATATATATAACCATATATGACCATATATAGCTGCTTGATATGCCGTTAAACACCAACAAACTGTCATAACTTCTATCATTTGAACATAAACAGTTCAACACAGCATACCTGTGGACAAATGCCACACATCCATGCTGCCATTTTTATGACCTTGACCGTCACAACTTTTTCACACATTAAGAAATTTGCCCAAGTTTCTCATTTCTGTCATCATCACTTCTATTTCCCTTGATGGATTACTTTAATATTTTAATACATCGTACATGTGCACAAAGGCCATACATCCATGTTGGCCTTAATATGACTTTGACCTTTTGACCTTCACAAATACGCTTGTGAATACGTATCACTTGGTTAATTAACTTGTGACACAGTTTCTCCAATCTGCCACCATGGGCATTTGTGTACCGACAAGCCACATTTTCTTGTTGCCTCTACAGCCACATGTCAGATCAAATTATTTTAGTGTTGATCATACTACTTTTGTGGTTGGGCTAAGTGACTGGTGTGGAATGGACCTAGCACCAGGATAGAATATTCTAATTTCATGGCTGAATATTGATATTTCTGTAAATATTCAGTTCTGGTTTTGGGAATTTCTCTCATTATGGACACATTAAATACGGGATAGACCCGTTGGCCAAGCCTTAAATGACCTTAGCTGTTGATATGCCGTTAAACACAAATTATCAATCAATCCGTGTATGAGAGGCACTGTTGACTAATTGTTGGTTAATTAAATGAGAGCGCACTATCTTCGTGAAGATCGCCAATTACTTGCGCGGTTTTTAGTCCGTTCAACAGGCACGCCCATACATGATGTCGAAGCAGGGGGAAACAATCGGAAATTATGAGATGGCTAAAACACCACGATCTCTCTTTGCTACCGATGGAACATTGCTGCTACCATCGGACAAAGTCTCATTTATGAAGGAAATAGAAAAGTTCGGACAAGCTACGGAGGCTGGTACAAAAACTTCAGCTACATCTAATAAGAATACTACTGTTGCCGAGTTAGGAGAACTTACAATTGGAACAGTAGAAAATCCAGTTCAGACAGGCGAGGACATTGCAATGTGTAGTACAATTTCCGATGCCACTCCCGATAACAATACTGGCAAGGACAACGATACGTGTGTGCCCACTGATGCCGGACAGAACGTGATCATAATAGATGCACAGGCCGTCGTTTGACAATGGAATGGACACAATATCAGACTTTGGGGTTGCGTTTTTGAAACGCATATCGAAACTGATGAACGGTTATTCCGAAGGAAGAGTAATATTTGACAGATACACTAGTGGCTCACTGAAGGGAAAGACAAGAGTCAAGCGTGCGGACAAGACGCAGCCAGTGCAATTCATAATACATGATTGCATGAACATACGCAACGTGTCTATACAACTTCTCTTGTCACTCAGCGAAACAAAATCCCAGTTAACTGAATACCCTGGACAACGACTGCTTAAACGCTTTGCGAATAGTGTTCAGGGCATTGTTGTTGTGTTTGGAACATCTGCTCACATGAACAAGCCACATCTTATTAACCCAGGCCCGTTCCCATGAAGAGGCAGATACACAGATATTCCACTTCACGCCCTCGATGCCTCTTTACAAAGTTATTCAGTTCGGGACATTTATGTATGGTCCCCTGACACGGATGTGTTCCTTCTGTTGATGGATATGGTAGCAACTGAAAATATCCCTGGTCAGCTGAAACTTTTAACTGGAAGAGGAAAATCATTCCAAACTATCGATGTAAAAGAAAGGTACTCTGAACTATGGCCTGAAAAAACAAAATGCTTGGTTGGTCTACACAATTGCACAGGCGCAGACTGTGGCGGCAAGTTCTTTAATATATCGAAGAAAACTTGGATTGTCAATACAACTTTTTCCTCAAACCTGAATATGACATTGTTGGTGCTTTACAGGGGCTTGTAAATGGATTGGCACCTGACGATATTGGTACAACAAGTCTAGAGAGATTTGTATGCATGGTTTATTCGCCCAATAGCATATGCAAGAGTGTACATGATTTACGATGGGAATTATTCAGAACCAAAAACCTTGAAAGTGAAAAGCTCCCGCCTACTCTTGGAACTCTCAAACCACATATACAAAGAGCCAACTTCATCTCAATGAGAGACAAAACGTACCGAGAACCAAAACCACGCCTACCGCGTATTGATGATAATTGTTGGAACTGGACGCCAAGGGGACACTGGTGCCGGTTAAATGTCTCAATAAACCGGCTGCATTGGCAGTGCTGGAGCTGGTGAAGTGTGGCTGCAAAGGTTCTTGCAAAGAGAAACCAAACTGTCCATGTAAGCGAAACAGACTATCATGTACCGCACCCTGAAAGTGTGTCGATTGTGGCAATCATGAGGGTTACATCATACGTGACGACGCGGACCTGTAAGTTTTAGTGACAATGTATAATTATGCAAATGTATACACAGAGTTAATATATCACATTTTATCCAGTACTTGGATGAGGCGTTTGTTTGTTAGGACTTTGTTGACGTTTGTATTATATGGCGCATTCGTTGCATTCTCATATGTAATTGTTTGGGTTGTCGGTTTGTGTCTGTTGTGGTTTTTTTTTCAATTAGGAATTAGGGGAACCGTACACAGCTGCTCGTTGCATGTACCTCTGTGTCTTTTGAAGGATCTGCGATTACCGCTGTACGCTGAGAATGTTGCCCTTGTGGTTCATAAATTGTTTTGGCATCGTGTCAATATATATATATATATATAAGTTATTTCTTATCCTCCTCGTTTGTTTACTCTTTTCATATGTTGGCATACTAATGTCAGTATATTATGGTATTACATATGCAACATTCAAATATAATAGGTAGATACACCGCCAATCAACTTACACTATTCGTTATATATTGAAGATATTTCACAAATTAAATAGTGCAGCTGTATAGTGATGGGGGGGGGGGACATCGCATACGAATGGAAAGGCCGGGTCGTCCATTAGTGTGTCTATCTGGGACATACATCAATTTAGGACAAAGAAAATGTGACTTCTCGCATCTATTAAAATGTCAACTAACGCAAATATTCATACAGATAAATGGATGGGTGGGGTATTTTCACGGATGCATACAACGTTGAAAAAATATAAATACACATTTAATACATGTATTACCTTGTCTATTGTGTGTCATAATATAAATTGTTTGGGTTTTGTTTATTAGTGTTTAACGGCCTATCAACAGCTAAGGTCATATAAGGCCGGGCAAACGGGTTCGATCCCATTTTAACTTGTTGCATTGGGGGAAAATCCCAAAATCAGAACGGAATATTTACATCGAGAACAAATATATTCAGCCCTGAAATTAGAATAACCTGACCTGGTGTCAGGTCCATACCACATCCAAATCACTTGGCCCCTTCCCCTAAAGTAGGATTACAAATATCGTAATACTCACATAAGGGGTATAACCAGATTCAACTGTCACATACAAAATGCCAAAGACGTATGTGAGGGCCAAACCAGGTCTCCAGTCGGGATTCCGGTAAGGATGAACCCCGATCATTAAATTACCCATCGCGTGAACCCACCTGCCACCCACTAAATTGTTTGTGTACAACTATTATTTTTATCACGTTTATATCGTTGATGCAAATGTGAACCCGTGCATAATAGCAACAAATGGGTGGGGTACTTTCGCGGGCCGGTAAAATAATCAACAAGAGTTGTCAGAAGACAACGAAGCTCGCCTGTTGGCAGCCTTCATTCAAACTTGTCACAGTTGTATAAAAAAACATGAATATTATATAACTTGACCTTGGAATTAGGGGTGTGCGATGGACCTTGACATTGAGGTCAGTGGTGGAAGGTGGGTCGTGGATTTGATATAGCATGATATAGAATATTAAGATGAATGCATGTATGAAATATCAATGCGATCCCTGAAAAGAGAAGGAAAACCAAATTTAACCCAGCGTTAAGTTTATGAACACACTAAGTTGGTGATTTTCTACAGCATGATAGCTATTCACATGAGGAATGCATGTATAAATGTGCTAAGTTTGTGACCTTGGCCTTGGCGAAAGGGGTGGGGGTGGGTCATGGATTTGCTGTAGCACAATAAAGTATCATCAGATGAATGCATGTATGAAATATGAAGGTGTTCCCTGTAAAGAAACAGAAGTTATAAAAAGACATTTACCATAACGTTAAGTTTATGATGTTCATCTTGGGGAAAGGGGTGGGGTGGGTCATGGATTTGCTCTAGCACAATAGAGGATCATCACATGAATGCATGTATGAAATATCAAAGCGTTAAAAGTGTAAAGAAACAGACGTTACACAACATTTACCCCAATGTAAAGTTTATGAACATGCTAAGTTTGAGAACCTTGACCTTGGGGTAAGGGTTGGGTGGTGGGTCATGGATTTGCTACAGCATGATAGAGGGTCATCTGAGGAATGTCTGTATGAAATATCAAGGCGTTTCATGAAAGGAAACAGTTGTTATAAGACATTTACCCCAACGTTAAGTTTATGAATGTCTCAAGTTTGTGACATTGAACTTGGGGTAAGGGGTAGGCGGTGGGTCATGGATTTGCTATAGCAGCACGATAGAGTATCATCAGATGAACGAGTGTATGCACTATCAAGGTGTTCCATGAAAGGAAACATATGCTATTAGACATTTACCTCAACGTTAAGTTTATGAATGTACTAAGTTTGTGACCGTGACCTTGGGGAAAGGGGTGGGGGTTGGTCATGGATTTGCTATAGCACGATAGAGTATCATCAGATGAAAGCATGTATGAAATATCAAGGTGTTCAAAGTGTAAAGAAACAGAAGTTACACAACATTTACCCCCAACGGTAATTTTATGAACATGTTAAGCTTGTGACCTTGACTTTTGGGTAAGGGTTGGGTGGTGGGTTGTGGATTTGCTACAGCATGATAGAGGGTCATCTGAGGAATGTATGAAATAGCAAGGCGTTCCATGAAAGGAAACAGACATTTACCCCAACGTTAAGTTTATGCATGTACTAAGTTTGTGACCTTCATCTTGGGGTAAGGGATGAGCGGTGGGTCATGTATTTGCTATAGCATGATAGAGTATCATCAGATGAATGCATATTTGATATATTCAGGCGTTCCATGAAAGGAAACAGATGTTATAATACATTTACCCCAAAGTTTATGAATGTGCTAAGATTGTGACCTTGACCTTGGGGAAAGGGGTGGGCGGTGGGTCATGAATTTGCTATAGCACGATAGAGTATCATCAGATGAATGCATGTATGAACTATGAAGGAGTTCCCTGTAAATAAACAGAAGTTACACAACATTTACCCCAACGTTAAGTTTATGAACATGCTAAGTTTGTTTGACCTTGGGGTAACTATTGGGTGGGCGGTGGGTCATGGATTTGCTATAGCACGATAGAGTATCATCAGATGAATGCATGTATGAAATATCAAGGCGTTCCATGAAAGAAAACAGATGTTATAAGACATTTATCCCAACGTTAAGTTTATGAATGTGCTAAGTTTGTGACCTTGACCTCGGAGTAAGGGCTGGGAGGTGGGTCATGGATTTGCTACAGCATGATAGAGGGTCATCTCTGAGGAATGCATGTATGAAATAACAAGGCGTTCCATGAAAGGAAACAGAAGTTATAAGACATTTACCCAACGTTAAGTTTATGAATGTGCCAAGTTTGTGACCTTGACCTTGGGATAAGGGCTAGGTGGTGGGTCATGGATTTGCTACAGTATGATAGAGGGTCATCTGAGGAATGCATGTATTAAATAACAAGGTGTTCCATGAAAGGAAAAAGAAGTTATAAAACATTTACCCAACGTTAAGTTTATGAATGTGCCAAGTTTGTGACCTTGACCTTGGGGCAAGGGCTAGGTGGTGGGTCATGGATTTGCTACAGCATGATAGGGGGTTATCTGAGGAATGCATGTATGAAATATCAAGGCGTTGCATGAAAGGAAACAGATGTTATAAGAAATTTACCCCATGTTAAGTGTATGAATGTGCCAAGTTTGTGACCTTGACCTTGGGGTAAGGGTTGGGTGGTGGGTCATGGATTTCCTACATCATGATAGAGGGTCATATAAGGAATGCATGTATGAAATAACAAGGTGTTCCATGAAAGGAAACAGAAGTTATAAGACATTTACCCAACGTTAAGTGTGTGGACGACGCCGACGCTGACGCTGACGCCGACGCCGACGACGCCGACGACGCCGGGTGTATGCCATAAGCTCTTATGTACTTCGTGCAGGCGAGCTAAAAATGAAAAGTAAAATTGCCACCACGTTTTTTCTGCTTACTAAGTCCCTAAACAATACTTTTAGCCAAACAAATCACTTTTGGCAGACATATCGCACGACTACTATATGGTGTTAAAAGCATGATACAATTTGTGTTATGCATTGAAAAGTGAATAGGAATTTTCGGTTCCCGCATTCTAAGGGTTAACATCGCAGCAACAGCAAAGGTCATTTACGGATGGGACGTCGGTTGCAAGTGTCATCCAAAAGACAAGTGGGGTGGAAATACTATGAAAGTATTTTTTACGCCCAATATGAGGGTTGAACCCAGTTTGAAGTCCAGTGCTCTAACCTCCCGGCTACAATCCATCCATGTATGTATTGAAATGTAAGCACTGCTAACCTGACCTGGCGCCAGGTCCATACCACACCAAAGTCACTTGGCCCCTTCCCCTAAAATAAGATTATGAATAATCGTAATACTCACATAAGGGGTATAACCAGATTCAACTGTCACAGACAAAATGCCAAAGACGTATGTGAGGGCCGAACCAGTAGCCTATTTCACCAACATTGCAAAGTATACTTTTCTAGCAAAGTATACTTTGAAGAGAGTATTCATTTATTTTTCCCGAAATGCATTATTTCATATAGCACTAACGACTGCAAATATTTGATGATTAAAAGTATGCAGAATTAGTATACTGAATTTATTACATTATCACAGCCAAAATGGCTGTGATAATGTAATAAATTCTGTATAATAAAATTTAATACATTTATCCTAAAATTGAAAAAAAATTCCCTCAAAGTATACTTTGCTAGAAAAGTATACTTTGCAATGTTGGTGAAATAGGCTACAGATCTCCAGTCGGGATTCCGGTAAGGATGAACCCTGATAGTTAAATTAACCATCACATTCTCCCACTTGCCACCCATAATAATTATGTACATAAAGAAAATATATTGAGCCCAGCAATTAGAATAACCTGATTTTGTGCAAGGGTCTCACCACACTTAGCCTCACCTGCTAAAAGTAATATAACCAGTACTAATCTACTACTTTTATAATGGGTATAAACCAAATTCAACTCTCAAATACCAGAAATCACAGCCAAAAATGTACCCGAGAGCCAAACGAGCATGAAGCACATCATTAAATTACCCTGTGCATGCTACCAACATGCTGCCCGTGAGATTAATCGAATATATGGCATGGTTCGGACCGAGACGGGGGAATTCCAGTTGAGCAGCGCGATAATGTATTGCCGAGCCTGGAGCGAGACTGGGATTCCCTGTCTCAGTCCCATCCCCATGCCATTGTTAGTTTTCTCACACATCATATGGAATGCTGTAAAATACGAGAAACAATAAGGTTCTGCACATCAACATCATTTACATGGGAAAACCAGTGAATATAATGTCGTTTCAATTTGTATGCAACGTTATTTTCGTTGCTACGACTCGAGACTGGCTGGCACTCTATTGTTACGTTAAAGGTCACATTACAAACTATCACTTATTTTCTTCAAAATGCTCTAAAAACAACAACGGCGACCTTAATAACCGATTTCCGGTTCGTTTGTATTGTTTAGTGATATTGAGATTTCTCATATCGCACCTTATCTGACACCTATACAGAGCCATGCAATGAATTGGTCATCACTTATCTCTCCTGTTACTGTGACCTACTGGCGCGAGGTGGCGCTGTAAAAACAACCGCTATGATGTAGCAGTAGTACAGCTTACCTGATTGATGGATGAAGGTTTCTTATATAATATCGTTTGGATTTATGGACATCATGTATTTGTTGCATAATTTCTTTCTTTTTGTCGTTTAATATATACGTTAATCGTTTTTTTTTCCTTCGCCTAGTTTTATACTTGGATTATTTATATGCTGGTTGCAATCGTCGGCGACGACTCTCTGTGTGGAAGTCGGTTGTAATTCACGGTCAAACAGACATCAGAGCCAGAATCAGAAAAAAATGTGGAATTAAATGTTATATTTCTATTATTTTTTTTACAAAATGCTGACATAATCTCCGACATTTCATGAATTGATTCTGCTATGCTTTGCAGAATGTTACTTCAGCATACTTGTGCTTTGACAATTTCGAGTTGAACTAATCAGTGACACGCGTGTGTAGCTATGTTCAAACGGATGCCGCCGGAGGTCATTAATAGTTCGGCATGGCAAACAACTTATCCGATGATTTGACCGCAGGCAAATAGGGAAGTGGATCTTGGGACAGGTGTATTCTGAATACAATGAAGCCACACCTATTCTATGCTGATTGGTTGAATCCATTTTGTTGATCTGTCCTAGTCAGTGACAGACGTGTGAAGCTACGTTCAAACGAATGTCAACAATAATGCGGCAGGTGTATTGAATCCGCGAGGCCACACCTATGCCAAGAGCTGATTGGTTGACATAGTAGAATAGATACACTGTGCCATCAGGGTGCTTTCTACAGTTCCGAAAATCCAATCTTGATGTGTTTGTTTTTACACATGGATGAATGTTATATTGCAGGACTAAAATTGTGTACCTTGAATGTCCACTCGCTTATTTTTACGTAAATACTGTTTTCAAATACCAAAATATAACTAAATCACATATTTTGTTCGTTGACAGATAAAAAGAATTAAAAGTATATATTCAATTTTCACATGTACAGTAAATTCTTTACTATTTCTAATCTATTTTCCTACTGACTTGTTTCAAATAAATAGAAAATGTTTGGACTTGATGTTAAAAACTAAAGATGTTTTCCAGAAGCAAATCGTTGTTTTGCCAAATGGGGGTTACATCGAAGCTTGGTCCTGTGGCTGTGACTGGAGAAATGGGATTTGTGTGATGTGTGACCAGTGTAGGTCCTAATCAAATATAACACTCCTGTAGTCTAAATACGTTTGTTTGTTTGTTTGTTTGTTGGGGTTTAACAGCCTATCAACAGCTAAGGTCATGTAAGGCCGGGTCAATGGGTTTAGTACTAAATCCCATATATTACATGTACAAGAACATGTACATGTTCAAGTACATGTACAAATGGGGGGGGGGAATCCCAAAATCAGAACTGAATATTTACAATAACAAAACTATATATTCAGCCCTGAAATCAGAATAATCATGTCCTCGCCACACCAGAATCACTTGGCCCCTCCCAAAAGCAGTAGGATCAGTAATAATCTTACTACTTTTATAATGGGCAATAACCCAATTCAACTCCCAGGTAACTAAAGAGCCAAAGATAAAAACGTACCTGAGGGCCAAACCAGGCAAATCGTGATTCCTATAAGGAGGAACCCCTACCGTTAATTTACGCCGTCACATTCTCCCGACCACCACCCACTTATGTCATGGTATTTGTGTCATATGTTTCATTACTTGGTGCGAGTATGTGTGCCTACCTATTGCACAATGGTGACTAGCATAATTATCTACACATATACATTTATGTACAGTTCATATCTACATTGTCGGCTGTGGATCAGGTTATATGTAGCTGCGACTGGAGAAATGGGGCTTATGGCAATTGCCAACCTGAACCTAACACCTGGCCTGTCATCACATTCATTCAACTACTGTCTGTTTCACGAAACCTGCCCAATTTTTACGGCCATATAAACAATGCAAAAACAATAAAAAAATTGATATTAAATTTTATCAAAATTTAAGAATGAGCCTTCTTTTTATTTCGTGAAATTTTGTCAAATATTGATTTTATTATGAAACAAGAACTGCGTCTGTCGAATGCGGATGCCACCTGTAGCATATTTGAGAAACTGTGACAAAGTCGTTAAGTCATTTAAGTAACCTGGTGAAGGTCAAAAGGCGAAGGTCATATAAATTATGAAAAGGCAGGTGTGGCACACATACCAATGAATGAAGTGTTGAAGTATTGAAGCGATTAAGCAACTTATGTAGATGATATGACCATTTTGAGAAACTGTGACGAACTGGTTAACCAAAATTGTTAAGTCATTTAAGTAACCTGGTGAAGCTCAAAAGGCAAAGGTCATATAAATTATGAAAAGGCAGGTGTGGCACACATACCAATGAATGAAGTGTTGAAGTATTGAAGCGATTAAGCAACTTATGTAGATGATATGGCCAGTTTGAGAAATTGTGACGAACTGGTTAACCAAAATTGTTAAGTCATTTAAGTAACCTGGTGAAGGTCAAAAGGCGAAGGTCATATCAATTATGAAAAGGCAGGTGTGGCACACATACCAATGAATGAAGTGTTGAAGTGAAGTATTGAAGCGATTAAGCAACTTATGTAGATGCTATGGCCAGTTTGAGAAACTGTGACAAAGTGGTTAACCGAAAAGTGTGACGGACGGACGGACGGACGGACGGACGGACGGACGAACTTACATTTCGGACCTTAGGGGGTACTTGCTATATAAAAGATCAAAGGAAATACCCCGTAAGACACAATAGGCTTACGGGGTACGGAATAAGTTCCATTGTCTTCCATTGTCTTAGGCCACGCCCCCTACCCCATAAGTACCCTAATGTGTGCCCGGACGGACGGACGGACGGACGGACGGACGGACGGACGGACGGACGCCGGACGGACGGACGGACGGACGGACGGTCCAAACACTATATGCCACCCGTTTCTTCGAAACCCATGTTTGGAAATGATCTAACTAAGAAAACAAAAGTTACATTTTGAAAATCGGTCCACTATTTCTAAAATTAGAAAATTTTCCCCATGTTAAATTCCCATAGACATCTTCAAGATGTCTATGGGGAATTAACATGTGGAAATTGTTTTTTCGCAATAAAATCAATATTGGACCAAA
Organism: Conchocele bisecta; assembly: GCA_029237695.1. Classification (NCBI taxonomy): domain Eukaryota; kingdom Metazoa; phylum Mollusca; class Bivalvia; order Lucinida; family Thyasiridae; genus Conchocele; species Conchocele bisecta. The sequence continues at coordinate 71,597,607 of CM055265.1, read as the reverse complement.
TTTCACGTAATAAAAAATAGGTTCATTCTTAAATTTTGCTATATATTAATATTATCAAAAAATATATTGTTTTGGCCTTATTTATAAAGCCGTAAAATTTGGGCAGATTTCATGAAACAGACAGTTGTTCAATATGGACATTACACTGTTTGTCAGAAGCATACACAGTCGCCTGCGTTGATCTTGCCCAGAATATCAACGTCTCTAAATAGTGGAGGGGCACCTTGAAGAGAAGTGGCTTAAAAACGATTTCTGTTCAACCCAAGAGAGTAAAAGATTACTATGCTAGATTGATACATCATACCTTCCTGAACATGAATCCGGTGTCGGTCAATCAAATTAGGTGGGACAAGGTCACTTTTGAGGTCATTAAGTGCAAACAGGTCAAATGAGTTCAAAAACATATTTTATATCAGTAGATGGACATGTACGTGCATATGCTTCAAATATCAGATAAAGTTGTTTAAATTATAGAATATTCTTCCTTAGGACATATATGAGACGCTTCGTTTTTATGGTGGTTCAAACCGGTGTGTATTTTGCGATTTTCAAGATGGCCGCCAGGTATCAACATGTTGTCTTAAATATATTCTGACTTGATTATTATATGACGTTTGGTACTTACATTATGCGTTTAAATATATAGAAATACGTTTTGGTAATTTATTATATAATTAACGATGGTGGGTTGATAATTGCCAGGGAGCGCGATATCCCTTATTTGAAATAAGAATTATTGTCAATACGTAGTCATTTTATAATATTTATGCAAGCAGGAGTCGTATTACATGTATGTTCTCAGTTTTTGCTGAGAATATATAAAATGGTATTTCAGACCATCTGGATCTCACAATTGTCTGGGAGAGTATGGCCCCGTAACCCCATAGCTGCCTCGGGCATAAATGTCTGTTTACGGGTTTGTTGCATACATCAAAACCATGAGATACCGGTACAGTCCATGCGGATGCAGCTATTGTGTCATTTTCCATTATAACGAAGCCTACAATCTATCTATGAACAACGATAATCAATTTATTAATGCGGTACACGACAAGGTAGGCACAGCGATTGAAATATCAAAGGGAAGTTGATGAGTTCTGAACTTGACCGGCTACGTAACAACTACCATTATTCACTTCTCACATAATAAAAGCAGCGTATTTTCATAGCAAAGGAGCATGCTTAGCTTTTTGGATATGAAAACGAAAACCACGCCATCGCATCTTGAGCCATATAAGTAGTATGCTAATGTCCACTTTAGTGCGCTATAGAAGACACTAAATTGCATTTGCATATGTTATATTCCCACCATTTATACCTGAAAAGTATTTATCGACACATTTATTATCTTAACAAAGTCGTAATATTGACGATAGTAACATGAACATGGAATACCAATAACTTGGAAATACTGCACATGTACACTGCGAGTGTGCTTCTCGGTGTAGCAAAAGACATAATCAATTACTTGAAATTGGGGAATTACATAACATATACATATCGTATATATGTAGAGTCAATGGTGTGATCATGGTCATCGAATCTCGGTTTATATATGACATATGATGTTGTTATTGCCCAAAATAAAATAAACTTTTGGATGACGTATCATTTAAGTAGTTATATGCCGATAGCCAGGTGCTAGGCTGTGTAAGTACATGCATGAATAAATAATCAGTATTTGTGAGCCATATTCACATTACTCTCTATTCTACGAATTCAATGCAAGGTGTCATCCAGACCATTACATCTCAGTTCATAAACGGCATATGCTGTGTTTATTAACAATACAATTGCGTTTGGATGTCACCTACAATATCAAGAAGACATATACAGGTAGGCATGTACTATGTATATATATTCTTTAATTCAACGCAAGATGAAAAATGTGTACAGACTATACATGTGCATCAATGCAGAGATGCTACATACGAAGGATTTAATGAGTCGGTATTTGTCACATAAGTATGGATATTAAACTATAATGCGATCGAGATCAATATGTTATGAATTCATGATGGAACATATGTGGAGGTCATTCATGAGATTGTTTGGTACATAGAAAGAATAAAAGTTATAAAAATGTATTATCTGGTCATAATACAATCTATATTGAATGCTTATGTATGTATATGTTTGTTTTGTTTGTTTATTAGTGTTTAACAGCCTATCAACAAGGTCATGTAAGGCCGGGCAAACGGGTTCGATCCCATTTTAACCTGCTGCATTGGGGGGAAAATCCCAAAATCAGAACGGAATATTTACATCGAGAACAAATATATTCAGCCCTGAAATTAGAATAACCTGACCTGGTGCCAGGTCCATACCACACCAAGTCACTTGGCCCCTTCCCCTAAAATAGGATTACGAATATCGTAATACTCACATAAGGGGTATAACCAGATTCAACTGTCACATACAAAATGCCAAAGACGTATGTGAGGGCCAAACCAGGTCTCCAGTCGGGATTCCGGGAACCCCGATCGTTAAATTACCCATCACATGCTCCCACCTGCCACCCAGTGTAATTTAAGTGTATGCATATGGGTATATCCACTTGTGAATGTATGGATATTCACGGAAATAGAAACTGTAATAAATACTATTTGATTAGTGTTGTATTTTACATGAATTGTTTTATCTTGGTTATAATTAAGTCTAAAGTGATTGAAATGTCATGGTACTTAGCCACACACCAGTATATAACCTGATAACAGTTTGATATCTGACTGCAATGCGAACATGGCCTAACTATAGCATATGGACCAATCGCAATACGTAGTGTATACATATATCGCATTATAGTGCAATTTACAACGTATATGATAACGTAAGACTCAATAAAATACAATATTTAAAACAAACAGTACATATATTTTAATATTCGGACTCCACAACGAGTGTGGCATATACAATCTACTAGTATATATATATAGCGATCTTCTAGTCTGAACACATGTGAATCTGTCCTATAAAGAAATTTAAAAGTAAATGAAAAGAAACACGCAATTGCCAGTACCACACTATATTAAAATAGCCTAAATGAGGCGACCATTTTGAATAAATGACTTCAAAATCTAGTGTGTCCAACTTACTGATGTAACCGCCTAACAGAATGCAGTAGTATACATAAGTAAAGCAAAAATAAACATTATATTCAATAACTTTCGAGTTTTTGGAAAATATGGCGGCCATTTTTAATTAAACACGCTCTTTAAGAAGAGCAGAAATATTGATAAATATTTTTAATATCGTATCTCAGATGAAAATCAAACTACAGTGGAAGATCGATCTCTTGAACAGGTCTCTGTCGAACACTCCGGAAAACTCGAACTCGTCCTGTGGTCCCGACAAATTTCCCTATATAAATCATATAATTTTTTACCTAAAACTCGAACTACGACAAAGTCGAACTCTCGAACCGAAGTCACGGTCCCTTGGTCAGTCAATCAACGTAAAGTGCTATTGATAGCTCGAACAGGTAAGTCTGTCGCCAGCTGATCTGTTTGCCTAACCATGCTAACGAAGTGTGAATATCACGATTGACGGTCTGTTTGATTTGTTTCGCTCGACAGGTGGTGACATTAAATCACGAATTTAAAAATTAAACGGTGTTAATTACACGTCAAGATGACCACGATAATGAATTAATTTGAAAAAAATTCGCCTTTAAATATTTAATTGAATTTTAACTGTCACATCAGTGAATTATGAGTGATTCACTTATTTCTTTTGCGTTTTGTGAAATTTCGTTTACATTTTATTTGTACATTTTGTATATTTAATAAACCAGTGTGCTATTTATAGACACTTTCTTTGGATATGATGTTTCGCACCCGTTTACTTTCGTTTATTGAACGTTATTTTGTGCAGATCTTTTGCAAACACTTTATTGCTGGTGTATGCAAATGATCCGTGATAAAAAAACATTCACTGGCAATAAAAATGGTTGTCAAGCTGAATTATAGCATAGTAAAATAAACACGTTTACAATGGGAATGTTGCTCACGACAAATTCCGGTTTCGATATGAAAAAAAACGAAACAAAGACGAGACGGTTTGTAATATTCAGTTTAATTAACAGTTTATTTATTTATATATGCATACATGTACATATTGAAATAAAATAATTATTACATTATAGTTGTTTACTTGATATTTCTTCCAGAAGGCCATACAAACATCAATCAATGGTGTCATTCCATCACTGGACTGAAATCACTGACTTAGTGACTAGTATTTATTTTCTTTCCCTCGAACTATGCCGGACTCAAAACTTTTATTCGAGTCCGTTGCCGGTTCGAGAGATTGATCTTCCACTGTAATGTTAATTTGTAGCTTAGTACCAAGATATAGTCCACCACAGTGTAGATAATGCTGCCTGATCTTGATGAATATTTGGCGTCCATCTTGGATTCATAAGGATTTGATAACCTCCATCTGTTTAAAATTAATGCAAGCAGCAGGGAGGCTGGACAGACTGACAATAGGTTATGAGAAAATATGGCGTTTTTTCGACCCTTATATATACGTTTATATGCGCCTTATACTGTTATTTATATAACGATTTTCTCATATTTCGTAAAAGATGAGAAAATTATGAGAAAGTTATGAGAAAAAAATGAAATTTTCATTGTTGATAATTTTCTCATCTTTTACGAAATATGAGAAAAAAATATGATAAAAAAGTATGACAAAAAATTATGACAAAAAATGAGAAAAAAATCAATTAAACATAAAATGTTATTGTTGTAAACGACAATTTATGATAATTATTTATTTAATTTTCATTTTTGAACAAAAGTTTATATGTTATATTATAAGAGATGGAAAATTTCACGGAACAAGATTTTGACGATTTGTATGATGAGATTATGCCAGACGAGGGGGGTTTTCTGGATATAGATGAGTTAGTACCCCATGATGAAAAACTATCTAGAGGCTCTACTCAGTGGGTACAGAAGATACAGGAGGCAAAGGTTGAGTTTAAAAAAGATGGAGCGGTAGCATCTTATTCTACCTGTAGAAAGGAATATAAGGGTGTTGTTAAGGATAATAGGATGACACAACACAGGGCGGTTAAAATATTAACAAAAATACCAGACGGTAATTATATTTTGCGTCTGAAATATTTAAGAAGGGGCGCTCATAATAAGCTCGTGATTGAGGATAAACTTAGCCCTATAAAATTACATAAAGATAGCAGCGGTATAGTAATAATCAAGAAAACCTCTCCACCTGGGGTTTTGGTTGGGTTAGATAAACCATATTATGAGAGAGCATATCCACTCTCTGCCGTTATATATGGAATATATCTAATGCGAGACCCGGACGTTAAAAAATTATCTCCGATGAAAAAAGGAGATATAAATTGCGTAGCTAATTTAATTATAGATAATTTTAAGAACGCCGTGAGGGGTGGTGGGCTTACAGAGAAAAGATTAGAACAAATTAATAATTGGGAACGTGGCGTAAGAGAGGGTGGTGCGTCTATAAAAGATATAGTAAATTTAGAATATATTATAAAGAGGGGGGTTGTAGTAAAGGATATTACCGGCTGTGATTTATATAATAGCGGAAAATATATAACGAAGGGAAATGTTATAGAAGTATTGTCACATAATAAACACGCGTGGACAACTACACTATCATTCCCAAAAAAGAGGACCGTTAAATTTTATAATGGTGATATTTGGAATTCTATAAAAGAAGAAATAGTGGATAAACCAGTTGCGGTTTGGTTGGTTGGTGGAGATGGTTCTAACCAGTTAAGTGTTTCTCAGTTTGTACTAGAGGATGATTCTGTATTTAGAACTAGAGAGTTACAACAATCGTTAGTACAAATTTGTAACGAATTTGGATACCCAAGTATAGTAGATCAAATTTTTGGGGAAAACCACGCGGCGTTTGTGGCCGCTAAAGAAAAAAACGAATGGAGACCGACCCAGGCGGGTTTTTTAGAAGATATTAAAAAATCGTGCGTCGAACATGGACATGGTGGTTTGTGGAATTCCGCTAATTATGATATTAATGATGTAGTAGAATTAGATATGAAAGCCTGTTATCCAGCAAGCTTCCAAGGGCTTGGTGATGCAAAATCATAGTTTAATAGATTTGGCCACCCGAGACATCAAATGACAAGAATTAAAATAGATGGGACTTTGCCTGAAAATATTGGTACCGGGTTTGCTGAAGTTGTTGAATGGAAGTTTAGGAGCGGTCTTCATCCTGTTATTGTATCGTGGATTGGGTCGCATTTTATAGAAAATAAATGGGCCACGACACAATTATTGGTGTATTTAAAAGAGTCTGGAATATTACAAAATATTATAATAGGTGAGGTTATTATAGCCTTTGAAAATAAAAAATGTGTATGGTTACCAGAATATAGAAATATGGCGTGTAGTGTGATAGGTAAATTCACACAGGGAAATAAAGAAGAGGGTAAACAAATGGCGAGAAGATTAGTAATAGATGAAAATGAATTAGATTTTCTAGTAAGAGACACTACAGAAAACGGTACGATTGTAGGTGCTCCACAAAGATGTCCACTTGGACACATTTTAACATATTATGGTGGACAAACGGTTCAATATACTCATCTCCGATCTAGTATGTTAGCGTACGCCCATATAAATCTGTTATCTATGCTTATATTATTTAGTGAAAGAGAGGTTGTAAGGGTTGCTACAGACAGTGTATATATTTATAAAAACGCACTATATAAAGTAGATAATAATAATGCGGTTGTTAGAGATATAATAACGGATAAATATACTAAAATAACGGAGGCAAAACCAGCACAATGGAGGTCCAAGGGTGGTGAGATTTTCAAATCTCAAGATCACGCGGTTTATTTTCCCAAGAAGGAGCATTTTGGAAGCTTATCCATTTTATACGATCAGCCGATAAACGTCGATAAAATGTTAATGTGTAAGACGGTTTATTTAAACGGGGGTGGTGGGAGTGGTAAAACTACCAGGGTTATAAATGTGTTTAAGGATAAAATTTTGAAAAAATTGGTTATTGTTTTAACGCCGACGCATAAACTAACTAAGGAAATGCGAGAAAGAGGAGTAGAGGCGCAAACATATCATTCATTCTTTAGGTGGAGTGGAAATGCTCAATGGACGCGGGAGAGAATGGGTAATAAATATATTCCTAGAATTATAATATGGGACGAAATATGTACAGTTCCATTACATATATTAAAAGAATTTATGGATTGGTTAAGCGTTAGGGGTACGCAAATAATATTTTGGGGAGATAATGGACAACCACCACCAATAGGGGGGGGAAAGCCCACATAATTGGTTGGAAAAAAATGTTGCATATAATGAGCATATTACGACGGATTATCGTGCAAAATGTGATGACCTTAAGAAATTAAAGACTCGTATGAGACTTAAATCCGACCTAGAACAATATAATGAAATGTGTGAAAGTCTATCGGATGGTTTAATTTGGAAAATATTTATAAAAAATTGGACCCTAACGATGTAATGTTTGCGAGCTGTAAAGTTGTTAGAGATACTGCTCCAAAACTATTATTTAATTGGCATAAAAAACATTTTCCAGATACCCCAGTGCCGATATAATATCACCCAATGGATAGTCGTAAACAAAATATTAGCGTAACAGTTCCCGGCTCCGGCGAAAAAAAAATACTCGTAATGAACGATATAGAATACGTTCCTATTTCATTTTTTAATAAAGAAACCGCGCTTGAAAATTTTAACGATTGGGTATTGGGATATGCGATGACCGTGCATGCGAGTCAAGGTCTTACTATAAAAGCTCCTAAAAAAGTATGGATTATAGATAATAATATTGCGTGGTCAAATCTTCCATACCTCGCCGTGTCGCGAGTAGAATATTTAGATCAATTAGGTCTGGTAAGGTGGAATTAGCCCAACTTATTAGCGATGTCATCGTCTATAATGTTGGTAGACACTAAATAATCTTTTACTATCGTTGCTGTCGCCAGATAGGTGGTCAGCATAGAAATATCGTATACAGTTAGTTCTAGTTTTGGGTTTCTAGTTTTAGTAACCGCCTTTACTCCGGCACCAATTCCTAATGATAGAGCTACAATAATTCCAGCATTATATGAGGAGTTTACTACGTCTTGCCAATCCATTTTTATTATTAATTTCTTTGAATTATATATATATTAATTTATTTAAATTATAAATTAATTAATTAATCCATATCGCGATCACCCGCTAAGTTGTCATCCTGTATAGAAAAACTTACCGTCTTAGCTTTAACTGGGTCTGGTTGTATATAAAGAGAAAATATGGCATATCCTAAAACCAAACCACCACCAGCAATAATTATACAACCTTTAGTGCTACATAATTTATTAAAAATTGTTTGCTTTTGTGTGGTCTCATTCTCTACATGAACTGGTTCTTCTATTGTCTGATGTATTTCTATTTTTTTAAGTACTTTACGTTTCATAGCAGATATTTTTCCACCCTCTACTCTGTTTGGATTCTTCTTCGTTACTTGTTTAATTTTCTCATTTTCTAAAGACCCTAAAGATGAATTATTTTCCTCCTCTTGATCGGTTTTTTCATTCATTGTTATTTTCTTTGAAATTATAATTAATAAACTATAATTTCAAAGAAATTAATTAATTATCTGTTGAGATTCAGTCTCGTTCTGTTGAGATTTAGTTACGTTTGTTGAGATTCAGTCTCGTTCTGTTGAGATTCAGTCTCATTCTGTTGAGATTCAGTTATATCTATTTTTGGTGTCCGGTCGTAATGTTGAATAGTTTTAAGGGCAACGGTTAATGGTACCATGAAAACACCCAACGAATAATACGCTTGTGAGCATAGAGACCTGAGCGCCATATCAACAAATGGGTCGTTTTTAAGTTCATGTTTTAACTCGTCGACGTCTTTTAATGTTATTACACACCCCAACCCACTTACGGCAGTGTTTATAATAGTTTCTCCCAACGTTTTTGTCATTATTAAACCTAGTTTAGATTCGTATAACGAATAAAGTTTAACAATTTCGGCCGAATTATTTAAATTATTAATTTCTGATACTAAATATTTTTTACCTAAATAAAATTCTGACTGACAACCTATAGTTATTTTTACTAAATTTTCCTTCATTTTAATAACCTCGTCCGATAGAACTTCTAACTCCTGAGTTTCTAAACTTTTTAAAGCTTTTTTTCTGGTTTGTTTTTTCTTAATGGTGTTTTCGTTTTTTAGTAATTCATTATTAACTTCTTCAGACAATTTATTAATGTCTGGCAAAATATCTTCTAGTAAATTTTCATACATTGTTAATTTTGTAAAATTATATATTTAAATTTATAATATAATTTTGTAAAATTAATTTTGTAAAATTATATTATAATCCGTTGGTTGATCCGTTTTTAATATAATAAGCGAGTGCTTATTTTTTTTTTAAATTTCTTTAACTCATGTTTTCTCGCTCATGTTTTGTCGAAATTACGTCATTTTCTCTTAACGTATCATCTATAGAATCCCTATCTTTACAGTGAAATAAAGCGGTCCATTTTGTTTGTTCACGTACATCTTTTGTTACAGATTATATTTTTGTGTTAAAACCTATACACTATGGCCAGCGTGTCTACCAGAAAAGGCGAGCTCCGTTAACATATCTCTCTTTTTTATCATTGCAGATTTTGATGAGCAATCGTCTAAAATAAATAGAGAAGTTTCACCCTGAAATAAATTAAAGTAAACTCTTATCCACTCGTGTAAATTTTCTCCAGGATCTACTAAATGTATATTTGGGTCGGTTTTTATCCATTTACGATTTTTATAAGTTTCATTCCATTTTAAAGTTGGGCATATAATTACGATATGTTCAAATATATTAATATATTCAGTTTCTAACAGGTTTAATACGAAAACGGTTTTTCCACATCCAGTTTGTCCGCATATTATTCAGGCGTGTGGAGTTTTACAGATTGTTTTTATTATTTTATAATTATCCATCTTATAAATTAATACATTTTTTATCATTTTATTCATTTTAATAAAAATGTAATTAATTTTATTAATTAATACATCACCCGACTAAGTCTACCACCCTCTATAATTATAGCACCATCTGTGACTATAAATATAAAAACGACTATATCACCATCACCATCCGCATCTTTTGTAATTTGAAGGGATATTCCTTCACTGGCGTTTATAATTCGCCTCCCAGAACCGTGCAAATTGCTATCGTCGCTCAGTCGTAGATCCATCCAAAGAGCATATTTAGATGTGAAGAATTCGGCTACAGTTACGTCGGAAGTTTGTAGTTGTTTAGCAACTGTATCGGTTACAACCGCCTCATTGTGACCACCACCAAACATTTTACGGATTTCATCCCACTGGTGGTGGGCGCGCATACCCTGACTAAATAATTGATTTGGTACACCCTCTACGGTCGTTTCTACCTTCGTAATTCTAGGATTATAAAAATGTTCAGAATTTCTAACCCCAGCAGGGGCGGTTTCTTCGAACAACATTAATATTCCTTTCATAGATCTGGCCGGAACGTTAACGTTAAAATTCCATAAGGTGTCAGATTTATTTTTAATGACTCTTCGATGACGAAGAACCCTATCGTATGGGATCGCAACCTTATTAGCATACTTATCTCTAATTGTGGCCGCAAGATCCATTTGGGTGACGGTATCAAACTCTAGAGAAATTCCATCAATTTTATATGTGCTGGTATTCGTAGAATTTATTACCCTATTATACTCACCGAAAGTTAGTTCATATTCCAGGCGATCTGCCAAACCACTTTGATAAAATGGCATAACAGTCTCTAGCAATTCAAAATCTAGAGGAATGTAAAATCTATTACCGTAAGCGTTTGCAACAGCATCGTCTGCGGTGTTTGATGCCTTGTCGCCAGCGTTTATCCTACGTTTCGTCACATTTCTATTCGCGCTAGTATCAATACCTTGATAAACCGCGTTATCTCGCGCGGCTTTTGTTTTCCTGATAACATCCGTAAATATCTGAGTCGTCAAGAGACATTATTTCGTTGCCGCTAATTTTAATAGTCGTTTTCTGAACGATCGCACGTCCAATATTTTGAACCAGCGTTATATTTGCGTCGGTCGAATCCAACGTTATAGTAAAAGCCAACTTAGAACTACCGGGAATAATTACATCATCTTCACCAAGATTAGGAAACCTTATAAGTAGTTGTTGATTTTGATCAATCGTAGATGGGTTATTAGTAATTACTACAGTTTGTCTAACACCCTTTGCGGCATTAAGTTAGCGAAATCGTCGCTGAGGTTCGAGTTTATTACCGTAAGACATTATTATAATTTCTTAATTTATATTTTAGTATATAAAATTTTATTAAAATTTATTAATTAATCTATCTTTTAATTAATTTATTTTTTAAATAAATTATAACACCGCCGAAAAACATTACTATTAATAACCATATATTTTTCGGGACGGTAACTACACCCTTTCCTAATATCTTAAATATACCACCAACTATAACCCCTATTATTCCTGGTACCATTGCGATGATTTTTTCTCCCAAATTTATTAAATATTGTCCTAGTTTAAAAAGCGCCACCTTACCTGCGTTTGTGATTTTATCAATTATACCAGGACCAACATCAGGATCGGCGTCCGGGTCAACATCAGGATCGGCGTCCGGGTCAACATCACCCCCGTCTGTGGGTGATGAAGTTAAACCGACGGTGGCAACGTTACCACCAACAATAACACCAATTATCGCTAAAAGCGACCCAATAGTATACCCCTGTTCTGTAACGACTGTTCTAATTTTTTCTCCTACGGTTAGATCGTTTCTTTCTAATTTAGAAAGCGTGCTTTTTATACTGGCTAACTTATCTCTAACAATATTCCTCCTAATGGTGAGACGCCCCATTAACATTCTGCGTTTATCAACTAAAAATCGGAGAGATTCTCTCGCGCCCGCAATATTTGCTCTAATCCCGTCTTTAATTTTAGCCGCTAAAGTTCGTCTACTTTTTATAATGTCAGTATCTATTTCATCCATTTCGGTTTGCTCTTTACTTAGAAGCTCCCCATTTTTTTTAAGTGTGTCAAGTTCGTTTTTAAATTTTTGACGAAAAACGTCATTAAAATTTGGAGCAATAAACGTCCCTTCTACCTGTTCAATGTCGTCGGTTACTTCCTTTGCGACTTTAGATAGGTTTTTCGTAGGAATATCTGGTTTTATTTTCGTATGTATTTCTTGAAGGGCGTTTGTTGCTACTCTTTTATCGTCAACTTTGTAATCAACAAACCCCAAATCTTCCCTGACAAAATTAATACCAAATTTACGGGCCATAGTACTTAGTGCTAGGGGTGTACCGTCCACTTTAGTTATTCTAAGAAACGGAAGTTCTTTAAGACGAAGTTGAATCTTACCATCAATTTTCTTATAAATCCATTTTTGTACCAAAGGCGCCCCAGCCGTTGGGGTGTGTCCTTGTTTCTCGAAGTGTTTATAAAAATCATCTTTCGCGCTTTCCACTACTCGTTGTCTTTGAGAAAGAGGCTGCACTGCGTCACCAAATATACGCATACCACTACCCACCCCTTCAATTTGAGCTCGATCAATGAATTTAACCGCGTTTCTCACACCACCCGCTGCATACTCAAATTCATCATCGGTTTCCTTTAGTGTTTTTCTTTTCCTAGATATTGTGGGTATATCATCCTTACTAATAAATCTTTTCGGTTGTATTTTAGATCTGGCTGGCATTTTATTAATAAATTAAGTATATACTTAATAATAATTAATTTATTAACAGAAAATATTAATACATAATATAAATTATTGATAGGATTAACAAAATACCAGACGCCACTATAATATTAATATTTTCTGTTTCATAGTTTGCCACCATAGATTCTACCGATCTATTTTTTTTTTTATCCGATTTTATAAAATCGACTATTTTCGACTCATATTCCACAATATCATCCTCGAGTTGTAATTCTTCGTCTAAAACAACCAATTTTGTTTCTTCCGGAATAACCCCACCAGTTTGTGCCTCGTTTTGTAAATCTTCATCATCTTCGTCGTCTAATTCTTCATCTTCATCGTCTAATTTAGACAAATTTATTGCGTTTATTTTATCGTTTAAACCGAGAGATCTCCCACTACCGGCAATAATTAATTTATTGTTAAAATTCCCGATATCGCCCATTTCAATAATCATAATTACTGGGCGCCATATATAACCCAATTCCAAACACATAATTTACGGGCGTTTTAGTTTTTGATAGATATTGTTGATATTTGTTCACAGACTCGGTTACGTTCTCTGCCGCATTTATTCTGGATTCGATTAGAGATATAAATTGTTTTTGAACACCAAAAGACTCTGTTCCCCTTCCAAGAGGTTTTCGCATTTCAATCTGCGCTGCGAGCAGAGCCCAAACATATGTTGTTATAGACTCGTTGATTCTAACTATACCAGCTTGAGTAAAGCCAACACCCGTTCCAACCATAAACGCCGAAATTGACCTAAGTATGGTGGAAGGTTGTTCAATATATTCTACATGTGCAACCAAAGGCGGCCGCCACCAACATCTATCATCGCTGTTACATTGTGGTTCAGGGTTGGGCGTTTCCTTTCCAAAAGTAATTTTTTTATCTATGTAATCCTTATATTGCCAGTTACTATATGATTTTCTATCTAAATATTCATATTTTGTTGAAAAGAACGGAAATACTGTACCAATACCAACTTCTTCCCTGTAAAAACTACCCCCATACTCTAGTCCCTTAGCATAAACCGTACCAAGTCCTTGTGTGTCTGTAAAACTCGTCTGTCTCCAATTTGAGTCTAGTGGTACTTTAAATTCTCTGCATATTTTTTGATATGCCGCTACATTATACTGACTATGGCTGTTGGGTGTTAAACTGCTAATATTCACTTCCATTTCTCTCAAAATTGTACGTATCGTAAAGTATGTGTGGAAATTGTAAAGACTTCTCATGAACAGGTTTGAATTTTTTAGATGATTATCAATTCCAACACCACAACCCGTCGTTGCGCACCACACGACGAAATTTATTTGATTTTGTAAAAACATCATATGATTATTTCTCCACCTATTTACATCCCTTTCCGCTTTAATCTTATCAATTTTATACTTTCTAAAAATATCAACATAACGAATCTTAAACTCATCTTTTTGATTAATTATTATAGTTGGGTTAACGATATTTGATATAACGTCTAAAATATCGGATCTATAACCATATTTTCCTCCAACTTTATAAGTGGCAGAAGAACTATATTGAAATTTATCTGGTATCATTATTAAATTTTAAGTTAAATTTTTTAATTATATATATAGCAATTTAATTTAATTTAATTATTAAAATGTCTTTTCACACTATAAGCAACATTTTAAATGGTGCGGTACCTCTACAAACTGCGATAGATAACTCTAATTACGATAAAAGAATAGGAATAAGATCGTTAACGGTTTAGATAGAGTGGTATAATACGAATAAAGATTCTTGGATGGGTATGGTAAAAATCGGCCCCGATGAGGGAGAAGACGACGGCGACCCAAATACGGGGGTGGGTTTTACTGTACCAACAAAAACTTCTCTCATCTCTGGACTTAGGGGCGCTAAGTATATTGTGAAATTAGGGGGTGAGTTACTAATAACTGTTGAAATGGACGACGGAACTTTGGATTTTGAAAAAATCGATAAAAGTCCCGTTAGTATAGATCACGATTCCGGTATATGTACAGTAACTGTGCTAAGTGGGTTTGTATTAATGATATCTGATAATATTATAGAGGCCTTGGGTCTATCGAAGGTGAGAAAAAGGGCGGGGACAGATTATATTATTTACAAACACGGAACGCATACGGGACAATTAAATATGTGGCCTAAATTCTTCGACGTTAGTTTAAAGCAAATTGGTACGAGCGATAATATATTAGACGGGAAAAATTCTAAAGTATTATCTAAAATATCTATTCCCCAACACACGTTTGGTGAAAGTTTTAACATTACACCAACAGCCCCGTTATATAAAAAACTAACGGCAGGAATTATTACGGAACTGGAACTAACATTTACGGATTGTGAAGGAAAAGTTGTAGATAATCACGGCTTACCACTTTCTATAGAATTAGAAATAATTTAGATATAAGCTAAATTATAAACATATAAAATTATGAAAACTATAAAATTAATAAGTTTATATATCGAAGAACTTAATAATATTTTTAATTTTGATGAGGTGGAGAATGGATTAAATTTTAGTTTTTACGAAACTCCTCAAGTAAAGATAACTATGTTAATTTATATTTTTCATATGTTAAGGCAATATAATATTCTAAGAACCGACAACAATGTTGGATTTACGGTATTTAATAGAAAAATATGTAACTTATCAAAAACACACATGCAAAACTTACGTAAATTACACAAATTATCATATCCAGTAAATTTATTTCGCACAAAAAATATATTTTTAAACGATTTATACAGAGTAGGTAAGAAAAAAATATTCGATTATTCTAACTTCAATCATAAATCTAACATTTATTTATCACTTAAATCATTATAAACTTTATTCCCAATTCTTCCCCTGTATTTATCCCAATCTGTATCAAATATTTTAGGCATTTTTGCACTATTCCTCATTCTAATTTCATTTTTTAATTCTTCATACCTTCCCATTTCTTGTATTATAGACTCAAATTCTGAATTAGATATAACATCATCAATTAACGCGGAAGATATTAACAAATCTACACTATTTTTTTTAGCTTTGGCTAAAATAGCTATTCTATCGTGTTTTCTACATTTTTTATTTAATTTTATACCAACCACCCTAACGATCATACTTAACGAACCAGATAATACGGTAACGCAACTTAAACACCAGCCATTGGTATTGTTACCACCGCAGATAATGTTGCCGCTGTGGCAGTTCCGGCAATCACCGATACAGAGCTCAACGAAGTTTCTACAGCGTTCACCATGTTAACCGCTCTTTTATATTTTCTAGAGCTTCTCATTCTATTATCTCCCTCTCTTATTAATATGTCCTGCATAGCCTTTACATTGTCTAATCTAAAGTCTTTCACTATAGTAAAATTTGTCGTCGTAGCCATTTTATTTTTTATGTATATCAAAAGATATATTTATTAATATACAATTAATAATGAGCATTTACGGAGCTAAAAGAATTGCGGATAATATAGATGTCCTTCTAGATGAGCTGAAGGTGGAAATGACTAAATATACCTCGGACCAAATAGAAGCCGCTAGAAATACGATTCATGATTGGACGATAACGTTTATTAATACGGAAAAAAACCTTATGGACACGAAAGTTAACACGTTAGAAAATGCTTTAAGGGACACCATAGACGATGGTGATAAAACATCTCGGGATCAAGCAACGGCTATGTTTACCACCGCTAGAGAAGAGGCTGCGGAATTGGCCGCGACATTACGTGAAGAAGATACTGCAGCGGCCGGAGTTCTTAGACATGAGTTCAATGAAGAGTTGGCCGACCAACAAACCGTCGTCGACACGGCGCTTGTACAACTAATAGAAGGTGTTAATAAAACCGTTGCAGATATGAAGACTGATATGTCAACCATTCACGGAGAAATTCGCGCCGATGCTGTTGCTGGAGATGAAGCGACTAAAAAAAACCTTACCGATGAAGCGGGCGCTTCCTTTATACTACTCCAAGACGAGTATACCGATCAAGATAATATATTAAGAACGGATTTGGTAACCTCAGTAGATTTACTTTCTAAGGAAATTGTTCGATCAGACACTGCGGTTAAAACTGAAGTTTACGCTAATGCTGAGGTTGTTTATACGGCTCTTAGAAACGAAATGGCAGGGGCTGGTGTTGGTAATGCGTTTCTACCAACTGTGGGTGGTAGTATGTCCGGTAATATTGATATGTCAAATAATAAAATAACAAATTTACCAGAAGCCTCTGACGCGGGTGATCCTATTAATCATAGCCAATATTCCGTGGATAAATATAACGACGACAGGCTACACGCGATAGAGGCAGTCCTACCCGGTATACCATACCCAGATATGGTTCTTGGTATTATCCCTAGCGCTAGAAGCGTTTTATATTCGAATAATGGTGAAATAAATACCGTTATGGATATTTATAATAGCATTCCATTCGCGAGCGGTAATCAACCCCCTCTTTTAGAATTTGACGATTTTAATCAACACTACTTAAAATTTAATGGACAAACCGGATGCGATCTTATCGCAACGAACTTAAACGGTGGAACGCTCGGTGGGATTAATAGAAACACCACCACATTATTTTTCATTTGTAAAAATAGAATGCATAATATGGATTATGGATTACTACCCGCCGGAAGATTATTTGTTAGTAATTTAGACCCACCAATAGAAAGTCGATTAGAAGCGTGGGGGTATGTATATGATGGTGTCACCGCGTTCTTATTTAGATCAGATTTCCATATACCACCAGACGCTACCGAAAATTTTACGACAACTATACCAGACTCTGAGAAGAGTCTACATATAGGAAGTTTGCCGGGTGATGCAAACTATCGCGGAGATATGGATTTTTATGGAATGTTAATATATCCTAGGGCGTTCGCACCAAATGAAATGACGACGATGTATAAATATCTAAACAGTAGAATTCGCGGCATCAGAACTTAATTAATTTTAACGTAAAAAAAAGTAATTACATTTATATAATAATAAACATAATGGCAGCAGCGGCGTCAATAATTTCCAGCGCAGTATTAGGGGGTGCTATAAATATCGCGTCCCCATATATTCATAAACTAATAGACGGTGAAGATGAGGTTGTCGAGATAATAGATGACAATGGTGAAGATGTAATTCTTTGGAATATGCGCAGATCAGAACAAATAGATTGGATCAATAAAAAAACCCAAGAAGAGTCAGACTCTTTAGTGGCGTTTAGACGGGCAGATGAGGCATTATATAATTACCAAGCCACAAATATAGAACCTGTAATGGGTGGTTATGCCCCACCTAGACCTAAATTGGTTATGCCAATTTTACTTATAGTTGGTGGTTTGATCACCACGTACCTTATCGTAAAGAGATTTTATTAATTCACTTTTATCCAATTATTTTTGTTTGCCCACTGCTTATCGGGGTTTTTAGTCCCCTTAGGCCTACCACACGTTTTTTTATCACACCCACCCACAACAGGGACCCAAACCTCAGACCCAGTCTGTAAAGTTAAATCCCTTTTCCACAGATTATTAAGTCTACGGGTTCCTATCTTATATTTTGCCTTAACCCACTCAGCGGGTACATTCCCCCGCGCCCCATCAATAGCTATCAAGTCCTCACGAGATAAAATTGTTTTTGTCATTTATAACAATATAATTTATGTTCAATTATAAATAAGTAGTTTTAATTTTTTTTAAATTAAATTAATTATTAAATTTGATAATTTGTTCTCATATTTGTTCTCATTTTTTCTCATTTTTTGTCATAATTTTTTCTCATATTTTTTTCTCATATTTTTTTCTCATATTTCGTAAAAGATGAGAAAATTATCAACAACGAAAATTTCATTTTTTTCTCATAACTTTCTCATAATTTTCTCATCTTTTACGAAATATGAGAAAATCGTTATATAAATAACAGTATAAGGCGCATATAAACGTATATATAAGGGTCGAAAAAACGCCATATTTTCTCATAACTTATTGTCAGTCTGTCCAGCCTCCCTGCTGCTATGCATGTTATCCAAAGGGTTTTCTGCGTCCGTCCGATCAAGATCCAAGTACCTATTTGTTTTCATTCATCAAATAAGTACACATTTCAGGCTAAATATTGATGCTTGGTGGCCATCTTGAATATGTTGATACTCTCAACGATAGAGACGTCCGAGCAAACCGCCCCATCAAACAATAACTACCAATAAAACATACTTTATCATATTGTTATGTAATGTTATGCAAGTACATATTGTATTATCAAAATAGAGTGAGCTTTGCACTCATTTGGCCCATGTGCACTTAATGACCCCAACAATGACCTTGTCCCACCTGATTTGATTGA
This sequence comes from Conchocele bisecta, assembly GCA_029237695.1. Lineage (NCBI taxonomy): Eukaryota > Metazoa > Mollusca > Bivalvia > Lucinida > Thyasiridae > Conchocele > Conchocele bisecta. The sequence continues at coordinate 71,578,508 of CM055265.1, read as the reverse complement.
CCGACACCGGATAATGCATTGATTTAAAGTAGTCGTTGCTTTTGCTTAGAATTTATTGTTATGGGTGCTTGCCCCCCTTCTAAAACTTTTACTGGCAACGCCAACTCGCAAGCAAGCAATTTGATTGTCTGAACCGGAGCTGTAGCACAGCTCAGGCTCAACCCATCAAATTGCTTAACTTCAAGCACAATATTCAAGTACATGTATTTTGAAATCAATAAATACAATGAAACCTCTCTAAACCGGACACACCGGGAGGTCCCCAAGTAGTGTGGGAGGTCCCCAGTACAGTGTGGGAGGTCCCCAGTACAGTGTCGGGAGTCCCCACAGTAGGCAGATAGTGGGAGATCCCCAGTACAGTGTGGAGTACAGTCAGGTACAGTGGGAGTGCGTGGGAGGTCCCCAGTACATGTGGGAGGTCCCCAGTACAGTGCGGGAGGTCCCCAGTACAGTGGTCCCCAGGGAGGTCCCCAGTACTGTGTGGGAGGTCCCCAGTACAGTGTGCGAGGTCCCCAGTACAGCGCGGGAGGTCCCCAGTACAGTGCGGGAGGTCCCCAGTACTGTGTGGGAGGTCCCCAGTATTGTGTGGGAGGTCCCCAGTACAGTGTGGGAGGTCCCCAGTACAGTGCGGGAGGTCCCCAGTACAGTGTGGGAGGTCCCCAGTTCAGTGTGGGAGGTCCCCAGTACAGTGTGGGAGGTCCCCAGTAAAGTGTGGGAGGTCCCCAGTACGGTTTGGGAGGTCCCCAGTAACAGTGGGGAGGTCCCCAGTACGTGTGGGAGTCCCCAGTACTGTGTGGGAGGTCCCCAGTACAGTGTGTGAGGTCCCCAGTACAGTACTGTGTGGGAGGTCCCCAGTACCCCGTGGTGGGGAGGTCCCCAGTACAGTGTGGGAGGTCCCCAGTACAGTGCTGGAGTCCCCAGTACAGTGTGGGAGGTCCCCAGGGTGTCCGGATTAGAGAAGTTCCAATGTATTGGCAAGATTTGCGCAGGCGGTAGTGTAACAGGGGTTTCAATGACTGAATGGCGAACAGTGCAGACCCGGATCAGACTGCGCGGATGCGCAGGCTGGTCTGGGTCTACACTGGTCACAAATACCATGAGCCCCATTCCTCCAGTTACCGCCCCATATTACGTTATAACTACAGGAACAAAATAAAATATAACAACGAAGCTCAAATCTGGAATTACATATGTACCTACATATTGATTTCTAAAATAGATAATATTTTCTGTAAAATTGACAAAAAGTTCAGAGCTCACGCGGAATTCAATTGTCTCAATTTCCTAGTTGAGACCGTTCAAATGAGTGGTCACAACATATACTTTCATTCAGAAATAACAAAAATAAAATATGTAATAAATTTCATACCCGTAAAGGTGTATTCCGAAAGGAATGGGGAAAGGATGTTTGTTTGTTTGTTGGAGTTTAACGGCCTATCAACAGCTAAGGTCATTTAAGGCCGGGTCAATGGGTTTAGTACTAAATCCCATATATTACCTGTACAAGTACATATACATGTTCAAGTACATAATATACAAATGGGGGGAAAATCCCAAAATCAGAACTGAATATTTTCAATAACAAAATTATATATTCAGCCCTGAAATCAGAATAATCCTGATCTGATGACAGGTCCTCGCCACACCAGAATCACATGTCACCTCCCAAAAGCAGTACGATCAGTAATAATCTTACTACTTTTATAATGGGCAATAACCCAATTCAACTTGCAAGTAACAAAAGAGCCAAAGATTAAAACGTACCTGAGGGTCAAACCAGGCAAATCGTGATTCCTATAAGGAGGAACTCCTGCCGTTAATTTACGCCGTCTCGTTCGCCCAAACACCACCCACGGGGAAAGGATGGATTTATTTCTAAGATATGCACACCCTCCCATCAACTATAGTTTGAAAGCGAAACAGGCTGATGCATGCAAATAACTAGTGATCTTTTTCCCCCAAAAGAATGGTTTGATTTATTGGTGTTTAACGGCCTATCAACAGCTAAGGTCATTTAAATTCGGGCAGATTGGTTCGATCCCGCATGTAACCTGCTGCACTGGCGAGAAAATCCCAAAATCAGAACGGAATATTTACATCAAAATAAATATATTCAGCCCTGAAATTAGAACAACCTGATCTGGTGTCAAGTCCATACCACACCAAAGTCACCGGACCCCTTCCCCTAAAAGAAATGGAATGAGGAATAATTGTATTACTCATATAAGGGGTATAACCAGATTAAACCCTCACATACAAGAATGCCAAAAACGTACCCGAGGGCCAAACCAGGTGTCTGGTCGGCATTTCGGTAAGGATGAATCCCGATCGTTAAGTTACCCATCGCATGCCCCCACCTGTCTCAAAAAGAATCAGTTATCATGTGATTCAATATTTTGCAATTATTTATTTTTGGCCCCAAGATTTTGCTGCTGACCTTCAAAGTAGGCAGCAACTTTGCTAATTGCTGCTCCTTATTTCCAACTCAGAGGGCCGTTTCAATAAACTTTGTACAACTAAAATGTTTGCAAGTGCAAAATTATGATAGTCTGTAAATTCCACATTACAATGTGTTTTTGTAAACAATTATTGGATTTATTTTTATTGAGCATAGGCTGCATAAATAAATGTAAATCCATCAATTGAAATTTCCAGACGATCCTAAAGTTGCACTTACAAACATTTTAGTTGTACAAAGTTTAGTGAAACGGGCGCCTGATGATCTTGGGCTCGATACCCGTTTCAAACGGTATAAGGTGTCCATTACCAGTAGGCAATATACACTTGTAAAACAAAACAATTAAAACAAGATACCTGTATAACATTGCACTATTGTACCATTGGATTTAAATGAAAATGGTGGACATATTTATATGTGGCTGTGACTGGAGAAATGTGGCTTGTTGCTTTTGTGGACAGTGTATCTCCGGATCAAATAGAACACTCCTGTAGCAAGATAACGATCTTTACAAGGGAATTTTTAAATTTGTTTAATTTTTTAAGATTTTTTCCCTATTTAATATTAGGAATAAAAGCAATAATACAGTTGTAAAAGTAAAATATGCATTGAATTTGAAATCTGGGGGTATAATACACTTTAGATACAACACTTATCTGGAGCTCAGAACACAACCAGGTATTGCCATCTGCTCATTTTTCATACTTGTCATATTTCTTACATGAGTTGGAGATTGATTCTCATGTTCTGCCATTGTATGTTTAATTTGATAAATATTAAAGATTAACTAGATGGCCGTGGCCCGCATGTCGCGCCCGCCGAGGCTTTGATAGTATACCGACAAACTAGAACCAATAACTTTAACCCGGACGCCGATGTGCCGACTATATCACGCTGTCCGCAAGTGGGCGCATCAAAAACCAGACGGCAATATATTAACAGTGTCATCAGTAATGGAGATAATTCTAAATAAAAAACATGCTTTTCTTAAGAAATATTATGAATGTAAGAAGAACAGAAGACGAAAACATTTTTAATCCAGATCTATAATGATTAATTGGTCTCCTATATTTCATTGAACACCGACACTGTCATCAATACTCTGTCCCTGACTGATGTTCACTTTAATAAAGTCGAGTATTATACTCTCAATATTCTCGGGCTTGCCACAATCAAAGTCTGGCAAGATAATCTTCAACAGGTTCCAAATGTTTCCCTGTAGGCTCTTGAGGCTTTGCTTTGTCTCGTCAAGTTCTTTCGATTTCTGTAACAGCAGCTGCTTCTTTTCCAGGTTTGACAGTTTCAACAGGTTAATCTCCTTTGGACCCGCGAGTTTCACTATGGTCGGCACTGTCTGTGAACATTTATGAATCAACTCCTTTTTCACTTCCTTCACTACCTCTTTAGTGGATATACTCGTGCCTACCTTGGAACCTATTTTCAACTGTTTGTCTAGCTGTTCTTTACCTGGTTTCACATCTTGACTAGTCGTGTCTTTCTTACCATTATTACAATTGTCTCCAGTGCAGTCTATGTCTGTATCTCGACTATCAGCGCTGACATCAGCGCCTGCGTTATCGTCATCATCCATGTTGACATCAGAATCATCCAGCGTAAGGTCAATACACTTCTCGGAGCCGAGGTCGATGAGCAACATCTCGACGTAGTCGTCGTCCTCCATCTTTATCTTCTTATCACCCGACGCCGTTGTCTCTGTCTCGCTCTGCTTCCTCTTCTTGTACGGTTTATGTAGGGTACTGCAGAGAGAACACCAGTAGCCGATTTCACCAAAATTGCAAAGCATACTTATCTTGCTAAGTACACTTTGAGGGTGAAATTTTCAATTTATGGATAAATTTATTAATTTTCATTATACTGAATTTATTACAATGTCCCAGCCATTTTGGCTGTGATAATGTAATAAATTCAGTATAATAATTCTGCATACATTTTGCATCATGAAATATATGCAGTCGTTAGTTTCAAAATAGCAAAATATACTTATCTAGCAAAGTATACTTTGAGGGAGTAATCATTTATTTTCTCCGAAATTCATTATTTCATATAGAACTAACGACTGCATATATTTGATGACTAAAAGTATGCACACTTATTATACTGAATTTATTACTAAATTCAGTATAATAAAAAATAATAAATTTATCCTTAAATTTTAAATTTCTCCCTCAAAGTATACTTTGCTAGATAAGTATACTTTGCAATGTTGGTGAAATAGGCTACTGATCAACTTCACCAGGCTTGGATAGGATAGGTTTGCCGAGGAATTCCTATCATTTCCTAGCCAAACCTGACATCAAAAGACACTCGCATAAATTATGTTCTATTTATCAGGACAAGTTTTATGCTACTGGGTTGCCAAGAAAACAAAACAGATTTGATTACGTTGCATCATTGCCATGACGTTATTTGGAAATGAAACGTCAACAAAAGTACGTTTGAATCTGTTGACCTGGATATACGTGTCTAATCGATGCAGGATATGACACATTTTGGATGCATCAGACACCCTGACATCATTTTGAGTAGTGTGTCTAAAAGTTCACTCATTTTGCTCACTGTGTCGACAATTTCGCTCACTTTGATCACTATGTCGAAAATTCCAATAGCAGACCCGACAAAACATTAGTGTGAAACATTACTTAATTTATTTAGAGCTGAACCCTATGAATCCAGTTTGCCAAACAATATTCACCAGCACAAACTAGCCATAGGAAAATACATACCTGCTCGACGTGACAGCCGTGCTGCTAGTTCCCGCCATTATGTCCACCTTCTGCAGCAGATGCTGAATAAATAGAGAATATATGTAACATATACCAGGCTGGGGTCTTTTGATACAGTGGAAACTCTTTAAACCGGACACCCTGGGTGGTTCCCCGGGTGTCCGGTTTTGAGAGATACCACTGTAATTCATGTACATGAGCACTCCACGACAGATATTTGACTGTGACTGGAGAAATGGGGCTATGGGTTTTGCGACAAGTGTAGATCCAGTAGCCTATTTCATCAACATTGCAAAGCATACTTTTCTAGCAAAGTATACTTTGAGGGAGGAATTTTAAATTTTAGGATCAATTTATTAATTTTTATTATACTGAATTTATTACATTACCATTTTGGTTGTGATAATGTAATAAATTCAGTATAATAATTCTGCATACTTTTAAGCATCAAATAGATGCAGTCGTTAGTTCTATATGAAATAATGCATTTAGGGAAAAATAAATGATTACTCCCTCAAACTATACTTTGCTAAAAAAGCATACTTTGCAAATTTGATGAAATCGGCTACAGATCAGCCTGTGTATCCGCAGTCACAAACCCATAAGCCTCATTTCTCTAGTCACAGCCACATATGTGTGCTTGGCAATCACAACAGACATAACCAGAGCTCCAGATAAAGTGCGTATTTGCGTAACTACCTAATTAAAATTGCCAAAAACCCAATTGAAATCAGAATTAGTGAGTATCAAAAAGCAATGCAAAATTTGTGGTATCTTTATCATGCTACACAAAACAATAAACAGACCACAAATATAGCATATTTTCTTATTTTTCCATGAAATACCCGTCATGCTTCTAACAAGCAATATAGATCTCCATCAGACTACAGGAATGTGCTATTTGATCAGTAGCTACACTGGTCAAAAAACCCGTAAGCCCCATTTCGCCATTCACAGCCACAATTTAGTTATAATTGAATAGTCAAGGCTAGAAAACATGGAGCCATTTTGGCTGTGATAATGTAATAAACTCAGTATAATAATTGTGTTCAGATTTTTGAAGACCCACAGACAGACGGACAGAAGCTAATTACGACACCAGGGGTATGACATAAGCATTCCTTCCTTTGGAAGGCATGCTAAAAATCACATGCGATCACATACCAGTTCCTCGGATTGTCGGTGTATTTCCCGCTCTTTGATGTGCAGTAATTGTTCCTTCAGGGCCAGCTGCCTCTCCTTCTCCACGATCTTGGCCTGGATACAGAATGAGGGATCGTATCTAGCTATCTCTCATTTAATTTAATTATATAAATATGGTCCAAATTGTGTAGTTTACGGCCTTATTGCTTGTAAAAAAGGCGAATGTATAATGATTTGCTATGCAAACGAGCAATTATAGTGTGTTCGACTAGTATTGATCCAGATCATCCTTCATATCTGCACAATCTGATCCGGGACTGTATTATTTGCCAGATTCATATTTTCACACTTATTAATGTTATTACGCAATCAGTGTAGACCCAGATGTGCAGTCTGGTCTGGGACTACTCTAAGAAACAAACGCTGAAATACAGCATAGGACCTATAAGTAGATTTGCAAAGGGAAGTAACTACAGTCTGCTCCACGTTTTGCTGCCGACAAACTTTGGGCTATTAAGCACATTAAATCTTAAAAATCCAGATTTGTTTTATTTCATGAAATTCCATCAAATGCTAATTTTATTGCGAAAAAAAAATTTCCTATGGGAATTTAAAGGTACATGCCCACTCAGTAGGCACAAGCTGTTATTTATAGGAATTAAATAAATGTATAATTGTGTCATTCTTCCACCAGTTCTAAAAATTACAAGTGCCCGCAATACAGATATAATCATTTTAGTAATATTTATTTTACCGATAGTGACTCGCTACTTTCATATGCAAATGAGGCATGCTAGGTTTTAATTATTTATACTAATTAAATGCGTCACCTGAAAAAATAATATTTTCGACAGACTATCAAGTATGATCATCGCACATCAAAAAATAAATACAACAATAGTGCCGAAGGTCACAATATACGCCCGTCGAGGCAAGGTCAGTCAACAAGGGGAGATAACTCATATTGACGTGATAAACATGTAAACCAAATTTGGTTACGATCCGTCAAGTAGAACTCGACTTATTGCGTGGACAAGGATACAGAGTCCGAAAATAAAAATGGCCGCCAAAGGGAGATAAGTCATCGGAAATTTTTTCATTGAAAGGAACATCTACTTGTTTATGTTGAATCATTATAAAGACAAATGTGGTCGTGACTGGATAAATGGGGCTTATGGGCTTTGTGACCAGTGCAACTCCGGTAGCCTATTTCACCAACATTGCAAAGTATACTTATCTAGCAAAGTATACTTTGAGGGAGAAATTTTCAATTTAAAGATAAATTTATTAATTTTTATTATACTGAATTGATTACATTATCAAAGCCATTTTGGCTGTGATAATGTAATAAATTCAGTATAATAATTCTGCATACTTTTATTCATCAAATATATGCAGTCGTTAGTTCTATATGAAATAATGAATTTTGGGAAAAATAAATGATTACTCCCTCAAAGTATACTTTGCTAGATAAAGTATACTTGGCAATTTTGATGAAATCGGCTACATATAGCACATTCCTGTAGCCTGATAATGATCTATTTTGCTTGTTAGAAGCATGACAGGTGTTTCACTGATGGCATGGAAAACAGTTCAGATCCTGATCAAACTGTTCGGATGCACAGGCTTATCTGGATCTACACTGGTCGCAAAACCAATAAGCCCCATTTCTTCAGTCACAGCCACAAATTATAGCCACAACTCCTCCTTGATTTGCAGGATTAGCTTGAAACCCTGAATGTCAAAAGCGAAAGTGAACGGGTTTAACGACCCAGCAATAGTTATGGTCATATACAGACCGGAGCAAGGTTTATAAAGTCTCATCAGACAGACCAGTGGGATGGAAATACTATGTAAGTATCTTTCATGCCCAGGGTGAGGATTGAACTCATAACCTCTGTATTGAAGTACCCTAGGTCACGGACCATCCCTGATCAATGTCAAAATCTGTGAATCGCGAGCCCTAGACTTACCTCGCCATTTTGCTAGCTATTGTCCAGGAGCAGACTTCTCACAAGAGTAAAAGCTTGTTTTCTAATCCAGTTTCAAACTAAGTATCACATGTATGTATATCACTTACCATATTGAAATAAACATTGTTTAGACTATACTCACCTCGGACAGTTCGTTGGAGACCTTCAGTGACTCTGCCATTCGTAGCATGGCGGCACTCTTGTGCTCGATCTCCTTCTTTTGGTGTTCCAGATGGATGATCTTCTTCTTCTGTACCGCCAACTTCTGCTGGTACTGGTTCAGTTGAACCTTCGCATTTTCCAGGTCAGCCACCGTCGGCTTCCGGTCGCGAACGTCCGCCAAACTCGTCACCTAGGGTTGTGAATTGAAGGGGTCTGTGGAAGAAGGGGGCTAACTCCATGAAGGAGTTAGCAAAGTTAGCCCCTTTCTTCCACCAACCACTTAAAATAATTTTCATGTGTCATCAGGTCTGAGTAATCGTCGGCTTCACGAATGTCAGCCAAATTGGTCACCTGGAGGGCGTAAATATTATAGACCAGTCTTATATATAGGTTATCAAACTCGTCATATGGGGGATGTGGAACGGGTGTGAATTGAAGGGATCTGTGGAAGAAGGGGGCTAACTCCATGATAGAGAAGCATTAGAGAAGGCATTTGTGAAATATTAATAAATGGCGTGAAAGGAAACAGTTTTTATAAGAAGTTTCACCAATGTTAGGTTGGTGAATGCAATAAGATTTTCACTTTGACCTCTGGTTAGAGGAGGTGTGAGGGTCGTGACTTTGGCATGGCATGATAGAGAACCATTAGAGGAAGGCATGTGTGAAATATCAAGAAGTGGCATGATAGGAAATAAAATTCTCCCAATGTTAAGATTGTAAATGCACTAAGACCTTGACCTTGGGATAGGTAGGGGTCTGAGGGTCTGAGGGTCTGAGGGTCCGAGGGTCACGCATTTGGCATGGCATGATAGAGAACCCTTAGAAGACATGTGTGTAATATGAAGAACAGAAATTCCAACAAATTACCCGCAAATGTTAAATTTGTGAAAGCACTAAGATTGTGACCTTGACCTTGGGGTTAGCGGGGGTCTGATGGTTGTGGATTTGGCACGGCATGATAGACTAGATGGCCGCGGCCTGCATGTCGCGCCTTGGGGCGAGGCATGGACACTAACAAAAGAGATATAGTAGACGGAAAAACTTTAACCAACAAACTTTAACCGGACAGTACGTGCGGACGGACGTACGCCAAAGTGCCGACTATATCGCGCTTTCCGCAAGCGGGCCCGACAAAAACGTTAACCAAAAATTTCAAAGTAATTAGACCTTGACATTGGGCACAGGGGCCGCACGGGAGGGGGGTAGAATGAAAATATAGATGATGATAAACACCCATGTGAAGTTTCAAGGTATCAAAGCAGGTGCAGAGATATAGTACATAAAAAAACTTTAACCAAAAACTTTAACCAAAAACTTCAAAATAATTTGACCTTGAAATTTGGCACAGGGACCGCACGGGTTGGGGGTAGAATGAAAATATGGCTGATGATAAACACCCATGTGAAGGTTCAAGGTAATGGGCAAACAAGGTGCATAGATATAGTACATGAAAAACTTTAACCGAAAATTTTAACTAAATACTTCAAAGTAATTTGACCTTGACATTGTGCACAGGGGCCGCACGGGTTGCGGGTAGAATGAAAATATGGATGATGATAAACACCCATGTGAAGTTTTAAGGTAATGGGCGAAGCAGTTGCAGAGATATAGTATAACGAAAAACTTTAACCAAAAACTTTAACCAACAACTTCAAAGTAATTTGACCTTGACATTGGGCACAGGGGCCACACGGGAGGGGGTAGAATGAAAATATAAATGATGATAAACACCCATGTGAAGTTTCAAGGTAACGGGCAAAGAAGTTGCAGATATATAGTAAAACGAAAACATTTAACCAAAAAACTTTAACCAAAAACTTTAACCAACAATTTTAACCGGACACACGTACGCACGTACGTACGTACGCCAAAGTGCAGACTATATCGCGCTTTCCGCAAGCGGGCGCGAAAAAAACTATTAGAGGAAGACATGTGTGAAATATCAAGAAATGGCGTGATAGGAAACAGGGGGCCGTTTCACTAACCTTGAAATTTCAATTAATGGATTTACATTTATTGAGCATAGGCTGCATATGCATAAGTGTTCAGATTTTTGAAGACCCACAGACAGACGGACAGACGCTAATTACGACACCAGGGGTATGGCATAAGCACTCCTTCATTTGGAAGGCGTGCTAAAAATCACATGCTATCACATACCAGTTCCTCGGATTGTCGGTGTATTTCCCGCTCTTTGATGTGCAGTAATTGTTCCTTCTGGGCCAGCTGCCTCTCCTTCTCCACGATCTTGGCCTAGATACAGAATGAGGGATCGTAGCTAGCTATCTCCCATTTAATTTAATTATAGAAATAGGTCCAAATTGTGTAGTTTACGGCCTTATTGCTTGTAAAAAAGGCGAATGTATCATGATTTGCTATGCAAACGAGCAATTATAGTGTGTTCGACTAGTATTGATCCAGATCATCCTTCATATCTGCACAATCTGATCCGGGACTGTATTATTTGCCAGATTCATATTTTCACACTTATTAATGTTATTACGTAATCAGTGTAGACCCAGATGTGCAGTCTGGTCTAGGACTACTCTAAGAAACAAACGCTGAAATACAGCATAGGACCTGATTTCTATAAGTAGATTTGCAAAGGGAAGTAACTACTGTCTGTTCCACGTTTTGCTGCCGACAAACGTTGGGCTATTAAGCACATTAAATCTTAAAAATATTTAAATGTAAGTACTTTTTTTATCAATAACAAAAAAGTCGCCCTCCAGATTTTTTTTATTTCATGAAATTGCATCAAATACTAATTGTATTGCTTAAAACAATTTTCCTATGGGAATTTAAAGGTACATGCCCACTCAGTAGGCACAAGCTGTTATTTATAGGAATTAAATCAGTGTATAATTGTGTCACTCTTCCACCAGTTCTAAAGATTACAAGTGCCCGCAATACAGATATAATCATTTTAGTAATATTTATTTTACTGATAGTGACTCGCGGTGCTATCAGGTTACTTTCATATGCAAATGAGGCATGCTAGGTTTTAATTATTTATACTAATTAAATGCGTCAACTGAAAAAATAATATTTTCGACAAACTATCAAGTATGATCATCGCACATCAAAAAATAAATACAACAAGAGTGCCGAAGGTCACAATATACGCCCGTCGAGGCAAGGTCAGTCAACAAGGGGAGATAACTCATCTTGACGTGATAAACATGTAAACCAAATTTGGTTACGATATGTCAAGTATAACTCGACTTATTGCGTGGACAAGGATACAGAGTTCGAAAAAGAGTTCGATAAGTCATCGGAAATTCAAAATCAATAGGCTTCTTCGTCTTGCCGTGATAAACATGTATACCGAATTTGGTTAAGATCGGTCAAATAGAACTTCAGTTATTGCTTGGACAAGGATACAGAGGGGAGATAAGTATCGGAACATTTTCAAAATCAATAGGCTCTTTTTCTTGCCATGATAAACATGTATGCCGAATTTAGTTTCGATCGGTGAAGTCGAACTTGAGTTATTGCGTGGACAAGGATACAGAGTAAGACAATTAAAAATGGCCACCAAGGGGAGATAAGTCATCGGAAATTTTTCAACATCAATATTCAATAGGCTTCTTCGTCTTTCCGTGATAAACATGTATACCAAATTTGGTTACGTGCGGTGAAGTACAACTTGAGTTATTGCGTGGACAAGGATACAGAGTGCGACAAATAATAGGCTTCTTCGGCTTGGCGTGATTTGGTTACAATCCGTCAAGTATAACTCTAGTTATTCCGTGGACAAGCTGTGCCCGCCCACCCGCGGTGGGCGGGCGTACAAGATGAATACATAATACGTCTCGTTTTTTTCAAACGGGCGTATACAAAATAAATAGTAATGTCCGTTAACTTTTTAAGGAAACACGGTTATCGCCCCTGATATCAGTGTGGAAATGTTCGTCTGATATAAAATGTATACTAATGCCAATGAATACCTGTGGTAATGGTGAATGAATGTTTATTTTGCCAGAAAATGTCATATCTACAGAATATACAAAACTGCCATTTGTGCCTACTGAGTGGGCATGTACCTTTAAAATAGAGGCTAAAAGTCAATTTGCACATTTATTTGTTTTTCGACTCTTCCTTCCTTCGAAGGTCACAATATACGCCCGTCAAGGCAAGGCCAGTCAACAACGGGGGATAACTCGCTGAAAAACCAATATGGTTCTTCATCTTGATGTGAAAAACATGTATACTGAATTAGGTTAAGATCAGTCAAGTAGAATTTGAGCGATTGTGTGGAAAAGGATACAGAGTGAACATGTAACCGAATTTGGTTACGATCGGTGAAGTAAAACTTGAGTTATTGCCTGGACAAGCTGTGCCCGCCCACCCGCCTGTATGAGGTGAATACGGCGTATAAAAATGGCCAATGAAAACATATGTTATCTCCGTGTATTTTCAAAAGCTAACAAGGCAAACAACACTTACCTCACTCACTTTGGTTTGTTTCTGTTTCTCTTCCCTGTAATACCAACACAAAATAATATACAGAAAATCCTATCATTATAACAATTCAAATATTTTTCAAAGCAAGGAAAGACTAAATCTTCATGGATTTTTGCAATAGTGAGCTAGTGGACAATTTAACCCTTAGACCGCTACACACAACAATTGTCGTCTGCAGTTGCTTTTATATCTTGCCTTATTTCTCAATAAAAAACATGGTTTGACAGCACTTCAGAATCATTTCCAATGGAAATGATTCTGAAGTGCTGTCAAAGCATGTTGTAAATTATTCTAAAGTGCTGTCAAAGCATGCTTTTTATGATAAAAATGGAAAATAGAAAATAAACAGCAGACAACAAAAAATTAAGATAGCTGTGTAAGGGTTAATAGTGCAAGTAATGTAGATAAGGGTATAGCTATTACGAGGTTGTCCCCTCGCTGGCAACCTTGATAATACAAAAAAAAAAAACTTCAACGCATTTGCCTTACAAACAAGGTGAGCAACAGTCCTCAGTGACCTTGACCTTGGACCTCAGACGTGGGTCGTATGCCACATGCGACATTTCTTGAATAAGTCAGAAAGTATGGTGAATACGTACATCTGTTTCTTGTAAGTTTTGGAGTATGTCGCCTGTAAGGCTTCATCGTCGTCTTCCGGCTCCTCGTCAATGTCACAACGACTGTAAAATGATTGATTGATTGATTGATTGTGTGATTGCTAGATTGTTTTACTAATTGGTTAATTTATTGATGATTTGATTGACCCTTCAGTCCCTATCTACCCATGTCAGAAGATTGATGGATGATTTGATTGATGGATTGGTGGTTTGATTGATTGGCTGATTGATTGATTACATGTTTGATTGATTCACTGACTGATTGGTTGATTACATGTTTGATTGATTGACTGACTGAGTGCTTGATTGATTGACCCTTCAGTCAATATCTATCCATGTCAGAAGAGTGAAACCAGATGGCTGCGGCACGCATATCGAGCCCGCCGGGGCATTTGATCTTGATCTTGACCTTGAGCACAGGGGCAAGTGGGACGCAGCATGCATATATGGATGATGACTAATAAGCATATGAAGTTTCAAGTCAATGTGAGATATAAGGTATTTAAAATCTTTAACGCAAATTTCGGACGGACGGACGCTAGCACGGACGGCCCGCCAATAGTGAAGAAGGGGCATTGTTCTAGATCAAAGTGATGGCCCCTTGTAATGAATAGAATAAGGGGCCACACGGAATAAATCAAAGGATTATTTTGTGTTAGGCTCCACCCCATGACCCTTCTACACCACTGGTTGCTCGGACGGACGAACGGACGAACGGACGTACGGACGCACGGACACCCGGACGTCATTGTGATCACTATGTCTCGCTTTCCGCAAGCGGGCTCGACACAAAGTACTATGTAGAAAATGTTCCGGACACAATTCGATCTACAGATCACTGTATGCCCCGAACATTTTTGGTAAAGGATAAACAAGAGGGCCATGATGGCCCTAATTAGCTCACCTGACACCATGAACACCAGAGGAGAATGTGACATTGAGTTCATGTGTTTTAAAAAAAATTATGTTATTTTTAGATGGCGGTCATCTTGGATTAAGCGATGACTCTCATTTTACCAAATCTGAAAATGCTTCACCCAAGGATATTAACTTACTATGAAGTTTGGCCAGCATGGGCCATGTGGTTCCTGAGAAAAAGACGTTCAAAATCTCGCATAAATGGACCTTTTGGAGGCCTCACCCATGGACCATAGCTGTGAAGTTTGGCCACCATGGGCCAAGCGGTTCGTGTGAAGAAGAATTTTGAAATCTCTAATAAAAGAACGACGTTTTGGTGGCCATCTTGGATGACATGACCATCCAATAACGACAAAAAATATACCACAGTGATCGCCTCTTTGATACCTTCAATTTCTTTAGACAGGACCATATTCGGTGAAAAATAAAATTTGACCCCAATTTGACCCCACGGGCCACGCCCATTTTTGACCCCGGGGTGACCATTTTAACAACTTTGAAAGAGCATCGTACATCGATCATTCCTACCAAGTTTCGTCGAAATCCGGTTGGCGGTTCATGAGAAGAACATTTTTTTAAGAATTTGTGCTATTTTAGACGGCGACCATCTTGGATTAGCGACGACCTCCGTTTTAACAAATCTGAAAAGGCTTCACCCATGGACCATAACTGTGAAGTTTGGCCACCATGGGCCAAGCGGTTCGTGTGAAGAAGAATTTTGAAATCTCTAATAAAAGAACGACCTTTTGACCTTTCGGCGGCCATCTTGGATGACACAACCATCCAATTTCGACAAAAAATGCACCAGAGTGATCGCCTCTTTGATACCTTCGATTTGATATATGACCTGACCATATTCGGTCAAAAATAAACTTTGACCCCACGGGCCACGCCCATTTTTGACCCCGGGGTCACCATTTTAACAACTTTGAAAGAGCATTGTACATCGATCATTCCTACCAAGTTTTGTCTAAATCCGGTTGGCGGTTCTTGAGAAGAAGATTTTTGAAGAATTTGTGCTATTTGTAGACGGCGGCCATCTTGGATTACGTGATGACGTCATTTTAACAATTTTGTAATACCCCTACCACTACCATGACAATGAAGTTTGGTGACTATAGGCCCAATGGTTACCGAGGAGAAGACGTTTGAAAATGTTCAAGGACGACGGACGGACGACGGACACATTGCGGTAACAATAGCTCACATGAGCTTTGCTCTAAAACGTTTAACCCATTCAACACTAGAGACCTCTTTCCTAATATCTGCAACTATTTGTGGATATTTGTTTAATATTTACAAAATAAGTATCCCTTTTTCTGCATAATGCAACAGTCTCAAACTTACAGGAAATAGTCCATGTCAGTGAAAGGGTTAATGCAGTCATCTACTACAACAAGAGGGCCATGATGGGCCTAATTCGCTCACCTGACTCCATGAACACAAATTTGACCTCAATTTGACCCTACGAGCCACGCCCATTTTTGACCCCGGGGTAACGATTTTAACAAATTTGAAAGAGCTTTGTACATCGATCATTCTTACCAAGTTTCGTCGAAATCCTGCTGGCGGTTCATGAGAAAAATATTTTTTAAGAATTTGTGCTATTTTTAGACGTCGGCCATTTTGGATTTCAGGCCAACTTAATTTCAACAACTTTGGAAAGGCTTCACCTAAGGAACATACAGAGTTTGCTGACAATTGGCAATTGTCAATTGCGGTAACAACAGCTCACATGATAAATGAGCTTCGCTCAGGTGAGCTAATAAGTGGAGGTTAATGTGGATGTTGTTAGGTACTGAAGGTACCTGGATTCTATACATCCAAGCTTAATAAACCACAAACCCACCGTTCAAACAGTATGGCCCAAGGCCTTTGTCAAGGAATTAGTCAAGTAGTTTGATAAAGGCATTGCGCCAAAACAAAACACACTGTTTAAACATTTTGGCCCACAGCATTTATCAAGGAATTATTCAACTAATTCCTTGATAAAGACATTGCGCCGAAACGTTGAAACAGATGGTTTGTGATTTATTTAGCACCATTCAACATATGAGATAAGCCATGTTTTTGTAGTGAAGAAGATGTGCATGTGTTATATTTACAAAATTTACGATATTTCCTGCAAATGACTTCAAAAGTGGATGAAATGTTTAGAGCAAATGCGGAAAAGACATAATAATCAAATTCCGCATGTGCTCTGTAATTTTAGTAAAATATCAGTTTCTGTAAATAGTTTTCATGAAAAACCGCACAAGGTACAAAATCAAATGGCTTGTCTTTGACTTACATATTACTCATGTACATCTGGGACCAGTGGCCCGTTTCATTAAATTTTGTACGAATAAAATGTTTGTAAGTACAAATTTAGGATCGTCTGGAAATTTCAATTGATTAATTTACATTTATTGAGCATAGGCTGCATATGCAGCCTATGCTCAATAAATGTAAATCAAATAATTGTTTACAAGAAAACATTATTAATGTCAAATATACACTTACAAACATTTTAGTCGTACACACTTTAGTGAAATAGCCCCCAGTATACGTACTTGAATGCAGCATCCGGGTTCATGCGACAGTACCATTTCTCCGGCAGCTTGGCGGTATTATAACCTGTGGGCAATCTCCTCCATTTGAGGCAGTTGTCGCACCACGCCCACGTCCAATCTGGCAGCCTGCAAATGTCATGATAAACATGCATATACTGAGTTTACCACATATCAGTCTGATGTAAAATGGACATGTCATGATAAACATGCACATGTTGAGTTGACCAAAGATCAGTCTAATGTAAAATGGACTAGCCATGATAAACATGCACATACTGAGTTAACCACAGATCAGTCCAATGGAAATGGACTTGTCATGATAAACATGCACATGTTGAGTTTACCAAAGATCAGTCTAATGTAAAAGGACTAGCCATGATAAACATGCACATACTGAGTTTACCACAGATCAGACTAATGTAAAATGGACTTGCCGTGACAAACATGCACATATTGAGTTTACCAAAGATCAGCCTAATGTAAAATGGACTTGACATGATAAACATGCACATATAGAGTTTACCACAGATCAATCTAATGTAAAATGGACTTGCCATGATAAACATGCACATATAGAGTTTACCAAAGATCAGCCTAATGTAAGATGGACTTGCCATGATAAACATGCACATGTTGAGTTCACCACAGATCAGTCTAATATAAAATGGACTTGTCATGATAAACATGCACATGTTGAGTTTACCACAGATCAGTCCAATGTAAAATGGAATTGTCATGATAAATATGCACATATTGAGTTTACCAAAGATCAGCCTAATGTAAAATGGACTTGTCATGATGAACATGCACGATCATACAGTCAGTCAAATGATAAAATGGACTTGTCATGATAAACATGCACATGTTGACCTTATCACAGATCAGTCCAATGTAAAATGGACTTGTCATGATAAACATGCACATATTGTGTTTACCAAAGATCAGACTAATGTAAAATGGACTTGTCATGATAAACATGCACATGTTGTGTTTACCACAGATCAGTCTAATGCAAAATGGACTTGTCATGATAAACATGCACATGTTGAGTTTACCACAGATCAGTCCAATGTAAAATGGACTTGCCATGATAAACATGCACATATTGAGTTTACCAAAGATCAGCCGAATGTAAAATGGACTTGTCATGATAAACATGCACATGTTGAGTTTACCACAGATCAGACTAATGTAAAATGGTCTTGACATGATACACATGCACATATTGAGTTTACCAAATAGCAGCCTAATATAAAATGGACATGTCATGATAAACATGCACATGTTGAGTTTACCACAGATCAGTCTAATGTAAAATGGACTTGTCATGATAAACATGCACATGTTGAGTTTACAACAGATCAGTCTAATGTAAAATGGACTTGTCATGATAAACATGCACATGTTGAGATTACCAAAGATCAGTCTAATGTAAAATGGACTTGCCATGATAAACATGCACATATTGAGTTTGCCAAAGATCAGTATAATGTAAAATGGACTTGTCATGATAAATATGCACATATTCAGTTTACAGCAGATCAGTCCAATGTAAAATGGACTTGCCATGATAAACATGCACATATTGAGTTTACCAAAGATCAGCCTAATGTAAAATGGACTTGTCATGATAAACATGCATATGTTGAGTTTACCACAGATCAGTCTAATGTAAAATGGACTTGCCATGATAAACATGCACATGTTGAGTTTACCAAATATCAGCCTACTGTAAAATGGACTTGTCATGATAAACATACACATGTTTAGTTTACCACGGATCAGTCTAATGTAAAATGAACTTGCCATGATAAACATGCACATATTGAGTTTACCAAAGATCAGCCTAATGTAAAATGAACTTGCCATAATAAACATGCACATGTTGAGTATACCACAGATCAGTCCAATGTAAAATGGACTTGCCATGATAAACATGCACATGTTGAGTTTACCAAATATCAGCCTACTGCAAAATGGACTTGCTATGATAAACATACACATGTTGAGTTTACCACAGATCAGTCCAATGTAAAATGTACTTGCCATGATAAACATGCACATATTGAGTTTACCAAAGATCAGCCTAATGCAAAATGGACTTGTCATGATAAACATGCACATGTTGAGTTTACCAAAGATCAGTCTAAAGTAAAATGGACTTGTCATGATAAACATGTGCATGTTGAGTTTACCACATATCAGTCTAATGGAAAATGGACTTGTCATGATAAACATGCACAAGTTGAGTTTACCACATATCAGTCTAATGTAAAATGGACTTGTCATGATAAACATGCACATGTTGAGTTATCCACAGATCAGTCTAATGTAAATGGACTTGCCATGATAAACATACACAAATTGAGTTTACCAACGATCAGCCTAATGTAAAATACTGAAAACAACATATTGGTTTACCATGATCAGTCAATAAAAAGACAGGCCATGATAAAGATGCACAGTTGAGTTTACCACAGATCATCTAATAAGTGGACTGCCATGATAAACATGCACATATTGAGCTACCAAAGACAGTCTAAGTAAAATGACTTGTAAAGATAAACATGCACATGTTGAGTTTACCACAGATCAGTTCTAAGTGATACTTGTCATGGATACATTGCGCCATGTTAGTACCAAACATCAGTCACTTGTATACTTGATTGATTACATGAGTCAGTCATAATGTAAAATGGACTTGTCATGATAAACATGCACATGTACCAACGATCAGCCTAATGATATGGACTTGCACCATGATAAACATGCACATATGATAAACATACAAGAGATCAGTCTAATGTATGGAATGGCCATGATAAAGATGCACATGTTGAGTTTACCACAGATCATTCTAATGTAAGATGGACTTGCCATGATAAACATGCACATATTGAGCTTACCAAAGATCAGTATAATGTAAAATGGACTTGTCATGATAAACATGCACATGTTGAGTTTACCACAGATCAGTCTAATGTAAAATGGACTTGTCATGATAAACATGCGCATGTTGAGTTTACCACATATCAGTCAAATGGAAAATGGACTTGTCATGATAAACATGCACAAGTTGAGTTTACCACATATCATCTAATGTAAAATGGACTTGTCATGATAAACATGCACATACACACAGTTTGATACCACCAGATCAGCTAATGTAAAATTTGACTTGCCAAGATAAACATGCACAAATTGAGTTTACCAACGATCAGCCTAATGTAAAATGGACTTGCCATGATAAACATGCACATAATTGAGTTTTACCACAGATCAGTCTATAATAAAACTGACAGGCCATGATAAACATGCACAAATTAGAGATTTACCAAAAGATCAGTCTAATGTAAAATGTTCTTGTCATGATAAACATGCACATGTTGAGTTTACCGAAGATCAGCATAACGTAAAATGGACTTACCATGATAAGCATGCACATGTTGAGTTTACCACATATCAGTCTAATGTAAAATGGACTGGCCATGATAAACATGCACATGTTGAGTTTACCAAAGATCAGCCTAATGTAAAATGGACTTGCCATGATAAACACGCACATATTGAGTTTACCACAGATCAGTCTAATGTAAAATGGACTTGCCATTATAAAGCCATTATAAACATGCACATGTTGAGTTTACCACAGATCAGTCCAATGTAAAATGGACTTGTCATGATAAACATGCACATGTTGAGTTTACCAAAGATCAGTCTAATGTAAAATGGACTTGTCATGATAAACAAGCACATGTTGAGTTTACCAAAGATCAGCCTAATGTAAAATTGACTTGTCATGATAAACATGGACATATTGAGTTTACGAAAGATCAGTCTAATATAAAATGGACTTGCCATGATAAACATGCACATGTTGAGTTTACCACAGATCAGTCCAATGTAAAATGGACTTGCCATGATAAACATACACATGTTGAGTTTACCACAGATCAGTCCAATGTAAAATGGACTTGCCATGATAAACATGCACATGTTGAGTTTACCACAGATCAGTCCAATGTAAAATGGACTTGCCATGATAAACATACACATTTTGAGTTTTTCAAATATCAGTCTAATGTAAAATGGACTTGCCATGATAAACATGCACATGTTGAGTTTAGCACAGATTAGTCCAATGGAAAATGGACTTGTCATGATAAACATGCACATGTTGAGTTTACCAAAGATCAGCCAAATGTAAAATGGACTTGTCATGATAAACATGCGCATGTTGAGTTCACCACATATCAGTATAATGTAAAATGGATTTGTCATGATCAACATGCACATGTTGAGTATACCAAAGATCAGTCGAATGTAAAATGGACTTGCCATGATAAACAAAATGGACTTGTTTGCATTTTCTAATGTATTTTCTAGTAATACAGCATAATTATGTAAAAAGATTAGAATTGAATTCCAATATTTAAGGCTATAAAGATGATAAATGGTCATGTGGCATAAGGTCGTAACTCAAAATAGCCAAACAATCCCAGTGCAACACATTCGTAACTAAGATTACATGTGCAACGTATTTGTGCTGCATTTCATAAAAAATTGTGGACTGGTGGATATATAGTGCAATTTTGAACTATAAATAATTGTGGACTTGTATTTAGTTAAAACAAGAGTGCCGCAAGTCACAAAATACGCCCGTCGAATATGGGCCAGACAGCGAAGATGCAGAAATGTGAAGCTGCCATCAAGGCAAGAAACATTAATGAGAATTTGAAAGTCCATAGCATTATTTCTTCATCTCGTTATGCTACACATGTATGCTAATGTAGGCAGAGATAGAAAAGTAGAGTGTAAAGTAGAAATGATAGGGAATTGGATACAATAATGTAGAAAAAATGGCTAAGTTAAAAGGTGATATTTTGGTTAAAAAATAAGTTTTCGGCATAAAAACACCAAGGTGCACATCTTCAATATGTGTAGAAGACGTGTGTATCTAGTTTCAGATCGATCGACTGAACGGTTTCGGAGGAGTTGTGTACACAAACTCTGTACCCTACATAGAATTGTATAGAAAAATGTAGAAAAAATGGCTAAGTTAAAAAGGTGATATTTTTGTGAAAAAAATACTTTTTCGGCATAAAAACACCAAGGTGCACATCTCCAATATGTGTAGAAGACGTGTGTATAGTTTCAGAACGATCGACTGAACAGTACTTTCGGAGGAGTTGTGTAGACAAACTCTGTACCGTTTATATAATTGTATAGACAAATGTAGAAAAAATGCCTAAGTTAAAAAGGTGATATTTTTAATAAAAAATATTTTTCGACATAACAACACAAAGGTGCACATCTTAAATATGTGTAAAAGACGTGTGTATAGTTTCAGAACGATCGATAAAACAGTTTCGGAGGAGTTGTGTACACAAACTCTGTACCGTATATAGAATTGTATAGAAAAATGTAGAGAAAATGGCTAAGTTAAAAAGGTGATATTTTTGTCAAAAAATATTTTTTCGGCATAAAAAGATGAAGGTGCACATCTTCAATATATGTAGAAGGCGTGTGTATAGTTTCAGAACGATCTACTGAAAGGTTTCGGAGGAGTTGTGTACACAAACTCTGTACCGTATATATAATTGTATAGAAAAATGTAGAAAAAATGGCTAAGTTAAAAAGGTGATATTTTCGTTAAAGAATATTTTTTCGGCATAAAAATACAAAGGTGCACATCTTCAATATGTGTAGAAGACGTGTGCATAGTTTCAGAGCGATCGACTTAACTATTTCGGAGGAGTTGTGTACACAAACTCTGTACAGTATATAGAATTGTATAAAAAAATGTAGAAAAAATGGCTAAGTTAAAAAGGTGATATTTTTGTTAAAAAATATGTTTTCGGCATAAAAACACCATGGTGCACATCTTCAATACATGTAGAAGACATGTGTATAGTTTCAGATCGATCGACTGAACGGTTCCGGAGGAGTTGTGTACACAAACTCACTCTGTACCGTATATATAATTGTATAGACAAATGTAGAACAAATGGCTAAGTTAAAAAGGTGATATGTTTGTTAAAAAATATTTCTTCGGCATAAAAACACAAAGGTGCATATCTTCAATATGTGTAGAAGACGTGTGCATAGTTTCAGAGCGATCGACTGAACAGTTTCGGAGGAGTTGTGTACACAAACTCTGTACCTTATATAGAACTGTATAGAAAAATGTAGAAAAAATGGCTAAGTTAAAAAGGTGATATTTTTGTTAAAAAATATTTTTTCGGCATAAAAGCAATAAGGTGCACTTCTTCAATATATGTAGAAGACGTGTGTATAGTTTCAGAACGATCGACTGAACTGTTTCGGAGGAGATGTGTACACAAACTCTGTACCGTACATATAATTGTATAGAAAAATGTAGAAAAAATGGCTAAGTTAAAAAGGTGATATTTTTGTTAAAAAATATTTTTTCGGCATAAAAACACCAAGGTGCACATCTTCAATATGTGTAAAAGACGTGTGTATAGTTTCAGATCGATCGATTGAACGGTTTCGGAGGAGTTGTGTACACGAACTATGCGCTTTTTCTTCAGCCGCCCGCCCGCCCGCCGTGCGGTAAAACATAATACGTACCGTTTTTTAAAAACGGTCGTATAAAAATGATATTACGTTGTAAATAAAAAATATTTAAACATTTAAAAACAATTGCAAGTTTGGAGAAAAATATAATCTCGGAATGCAAAAACAATTTCAGCGCAATACAGTCGTAACTCCAGTTATTTGTACAACAGTTGTATGCTGCATTTTATACAATATTGTTGTAGCTCCACAATGTTATTTGGTATATAAATAAAGGTCAAGTTGTAGTTTGTCAGAAAATAGTATTACATTTAAAAAAAAAAAAATTTTTATTAAAAAGTATGAGATTGAAAATAATGTTTAACCGACAAAATAAGTTCAGCGCAATACAGTCAAGAAATTTTTTTTTTTTATCTTTTCTTGGCATTTTCCATTTTATTTTACATTAATAAACACCATGAGCACATGTAATATAAATTTATTTCAATATTTAATGCTAAAAAGTATCATGCTGCATATAGCTGTAACATTTAAAAATATTTATCAAATATTAAAAAATGTTTCATGAAGCCAAATAAGTTTTTTTTTTTAATTTAATTGAATTGTTCAATATAAATTGCAAATAAAGGGAGAAATAAGTGGTACTATATATAGTTGGAAATGAGGTTGACCTCATGGTCAGGAATATAGATTTAAACATTATTTGTACAATCTTTAATGCAATCTCCAAGGAATATGCCTAGTCTGGAAGTTGTATGTACCGTATTTATGAATATGTGTATTAATTACATTTTTGTTCAAATTGTCACATTCAATCCCGTGACTTGTTTCTAATCTCAGGCAGTATTATGTTAGTGTGTGTATCTTATAATAGATACTTCCAATTCAATTGGAGGAGATTGTCACATTGTAAGTAAAAAAACCCACACCTAATTGTATCACCGGTAGGTGTGACTTCACTGGCTATAGCTGCACTGACAGCTTCCTGCCAATGTTTTAGCAACTCCTGTGCTGAGCATACGATAGATTTGTCATATTTTCTAATAAATCTTTACTTATAGAGATCAGACATTCATGAATGAATTAAGTCACTTAAACATGATTGAAATTGTCAAGCGTAGTTTGTTTCAGATCAATATTTTATGATTTCACTGCCTATTTTGCTTTTAAAGGTTCGTTTTTTCGTCATATCTGTTGAACAATAAACATAATACAGCCATTATTATAATATCAAAGCATATATGATATGGTCATAAATGGTGTTGTAAAAATAAGAATGCAATATTACAGAGTACTTGAATTATGTTAGTAGTTTGGCGCGGAAGTCTAAAATTACTAGACTAAGTATGTGCCAGCGGCTTTATCACGGTCTTACAAAGCAGCTAACTCAGTGTCATAGAATTGGTGACTGATGACATCATGAAAACCACTGTTAATTTAAACATGGCACATGATACACATGATGCGGATCACATGCATGGGTATTACCAGATACATACTCCCTTACTTTCTAAAATATATTATGTTTCATAATTAGTGTAGTTGACTATGTCTTTCTCATACCGTGTGTTCATATAATTTACTGTTTACATTGTTGTATTAGACACATTATACTAATCTATAATTTCTAGTGACAGAAATCTTGGAAATATATCTTCAATACACAATAATGTAAAAATGATTATATAATTTCGTTCCAATATCCAAGGCTAAACATGGTTATGTGGAATATACATGTGTCATTTAAAATTAATGTGAGTTAAAAGCGAGAAAGCCAAATAATTTCTGACATAACTAAAGTTAAAATTGAATTTTTCCAAAACAAATCTGCAATTTTTATGCTTGGGAGTAAATAATTTGCATGAATTTTAATAAATTGCTATGATTATGGTTAAAGGCACTAGGTATCAGATATGCACAGAAAACAGATTCAAACAAAGTTATTATCAAATGATATGGTGCGATTGGTAAACGATATGTGCAGTACATCACACGAAAAACAACACCTTGAGCATCTGAAACATCATCTGAGACACAGTACCTTTAATAACTGTACATATTATTACTGATGATGGGTGTCCGTTAACCTCAAGAATGGCTCAATATAATTAAAATAGTTTGTCAGTAGTTGCAAGTTGAAATAAAAAAAATACTTTTTATTTCAATAAACTGTTTCGAGATAACAGAACGGCCCATTATCAATTATTTTTTACCATATCTGTTTGACAATTACATATGTAAATGTAGGTCAAGGTCATGACCCTAATGATAATGTAATTATGTAAGGTGTGTATCTGCAGTGCATAAATAAGCAGTACTAGTTGCATCCGTGTATGTACTGATATTAGTGAAAAACTTTAAATTCAGACATGTACACGAGACATGCTTTATGAGCTAAACAAGCTGACCACTGAAGGTCAAGGTCATGACCTTGATGATGATAACATGGTACATGTATGCTCAGTAGCCTATTTCATCAACATTGCAAAGTATACTTTAGTAGCAAAGTATACTTTGAGGGAGAAATTTT
Organism: Conchocele bisecta; assembly: GCA_029237695.1. Lineage (NCBI taxonomy): Eukaryota > Metazoa > Mollusca > Bivalvia > Lucinida > Thyasiridae > Conchocele > Conchocele bisecta. The sequence continues at coordinate 71,552,404 of CM055265.1, read as the reverse complement.
CTTTTTTAATTATTATTAATTTTTATTATACTGAATTTATTACATTATCACAGCCATTTAATGGCTGTGATAATGTAATAAATTCAGTATAATAATTCTGCATACTTTTAATCATGACATATATGCATTTGTTAGTTCTATATGAAATAATGCATTTCAGGAAAAATAAATAAAGATTTCTCCCTCAAAGTATACTTTGCTAGTAAAGTATACTTTGCAATGTTGATGAAATAGGCTACAGAAAAGAAAATACATCAAGGATACTTTCATTCATTGCAAGTAAATTGCTGAAGCTGAAATCAAAATATCACAGATTTTTAAAAATTGATTCCGAGTTACAACCGTATTGCGCTGAACTATTTCAGCATTTTGGCTGATATTTTCAGCGCAATACGGTCGTAACTCAAATATTTGCTAATATCAATTTTTTATTTAATTGATTTTTTTTTCATATGGTTATTTATTGTTCATGTCTGTTATTACAGAATATAAGTGAAAATGGTACATAACTGAGTGTAATTGTTAGTTTTATAAATGTGTTTGGCTCTCCTGAACATTTTACAAAAAGTGAGTTACGACCGTATTGCGCTGAACGCTCGATATTGAGTTTACCAAAGATCAGTCTAATGTAAAATGGACTTGCCATGATAAACTGGGGAATAATGGGTTTATCACAGACCAGTCTAATGTCGAAAGATACCTTTCTCAGATCACAGGCGATTGAACTCCCCCCACCCCCATTCCACCTTAGACGTATACATCGGGGCTGACTATACTACGCATAGTCAGCCCAGATGGATCAATCTAACGTATCGATCATTGCAGGGAATTGCAGAAAATTTTAACGTAAATGTTATAGATGGAAATATAAACAGACAGATAGACTGAAATGCCCGACGGGTCCCCAACTCCTTACCGCATCGCCGTTTATAATTGATATTGATTTTTTTAAAATAAAATGTTTCAGTAAAATATGTCGAAGGTTGACACAAAACTTGCCGCATGAACTCGGATTTTTTTTTGTCAATTTCAGATATCATTTACGGAAAATATAATCGGTGAAATATCGATGGTCTAGTAACATAAGGTCGTAACTGCTATGCTAAAGCATAGCACTTACGACCTTATGTTACTAGACCATCGATATGGCACAACAACAAGGGAGGCAATTCCCTAGACAGGAGACCATATTATGAGGCTGTAGAAATGGGCCGTTTGGGATTTGTGACTGGTGTAGCTCCTGATCAAATAGCACACTTCTGTAGCAAAATAACAATCTATATTGCTTGCTAGAAGCATGATGGGTGTTTCATTGATGGAACGGCGAACAGTGCGGATCCAGATCAGACTGTGCGAAGGCAGTCCCCAGTCACAGCCACAGATATCCCTCAACAAACTATGTATGCCATGGTACAATGACTCACTGTGTCTGCTGGGATGTAGTGACCGCCGTCACACCTTGCGTTTTCTCGTTGTAGTAGTCGCTCAGCTTAGTGGCGACATTCTGCATGAACGCACTGAAAATCAATACAATACATACCGTTTATTTAACCAGCTGAACTTATTATCGTGAAATAATACACAAGTGATTGGGTCCTTACGCTAAATAAATGAGTGAGCTTAGCGAAACAAGTTTATTTAGCAGTAGGACCCAATCACGAGGGCAGTATTTCAAGATAATCAGCTCACCTGGTTAAATAAACATTTTCTTACATTTCACACATGATTGTTCATAAAAAGAAAGCGAATCAAGAGTAAAATATGGTAAAGATATCTGAAAATTAATTTCTGGAGGCGGGCCGTAGTGAAGGCGACTGTCTCGCGATTCAGAGGGTGTGTCTGAGAACATGGTTTGATTGGTCGAAGGAAACACGTAATTGCGACGTTACTGACATCCTTTCTCTATATATGGCAAACACGAGAGTGGTGTAAATTAACCGTTCGATTTCTGTAAACTACTGGCTGAAATGTAAGAAATGATCGTTCCTTCCAATCCTCTTTACACTGTGTATCGAGAGGGGTTGACAACGTTACCCGCCACATAGGGGCACTCTGGTAACCCGCCAAATAGGGGCCCTTTTTTACCCGCCAAATAGGGGCCCTGGTACTACTGCGAAATAAGGCCTCTGATTACATGCAAACTAGAGGCCCTGATTATTATATCCACTTTTTGAAGAAACATGAGTATATTGCTTTTGTCATGTGTGTCAGTCCGTCCGTCCGTACGTCCGTCGGTACGTTTATTCGTTTCTAGTAAGTCTGAACCATTTTAAAGTATAATAGCTGCAGCTGTTATACTTCGTATGTAACATCATTATGGTGCGTACATGTGCAAAGTACATTTTTAATGTCGATTCCTTCCCCGGTTCATGGGTTACCTCTCCCTTTTTTACTCAGTCTTCGGTAATTTTGTCTTAAAAATTCTGTAACGTTTTGAAACCGTAATAGCCGCAGGCGTCATACTTGGTATGTCGCTTCTGTATGGTTTGTAGAGATTCCAGCCAAATAGGGGCCATTCACCTGCCGTATAGGGTCACCCATGTAACCCGCCAAATAGGGACCCCAGGTAACCCGCCAAATAGAGGTCCTTCGCCTGACATATAGGGCATCCAGATAACCCGCCAAATAGGGGCCCTTCATATGCCATATACGGGCACCCATGTAACCCGCCATATAGAGGCACCCATGTAACCCGCCAAATAGGGGCCATTCACCTGCCAGGCGCGTAGCTGCCTATACGCGAGTGCGCGGCTGAATCCACATGATTCTGAGGGAAAAAAAATCGGCCAAAGTTGCAATTTAGCCAAAGTTGCAGTATGCGTACTTGACTTTCCATTTACCAGTACTAAATAAAGCACCTCAGAACGCCCAGAATGCACCAGATTGCACCATTGTTTTCAAAAATTTCCGAGGGCCCCGGACCCCCCTAGCACAATTATGAATCCACATGGATAGAGGGCTAGCTACGCCCCTGCCTGCCATATAGGGGCACGAATGTAACCCGCCAAATAGGGGCACCAGGTAACCCGCCAAATAGAGTTCCTTCACATGCCATATAGGGACACCCAGGTAACCTGCCAAATATGGGCCCCAGCTAACCCGTCAAATAGAGGTCCTTCACCTGCCATATAGGGTCACCCAGGTAACCCGCCAAATAGAGGTCCTTCACCTGCCGTATAGGGTCACCCAGGTAACCCGCCAAGTAGGGGCCCCAGGTAACCCGCCAAATAGAGGTACTTCACCTGCCATATAGGGTCACCCATGTAACTCGCCAAATAGGGTTATCCAGATAACCCGCCAAATAGAGTTCCTAAACTTGCCATATAGGGGCACCCATGTAACCCGCCAAATAGGGGCACCCAGGTAACCCGCCAAAATAGGGCCTCATATAACCCGCCAAATATGGGCAGTTCACCTGTCATATAAGGGCACCCATGTAACCCGCTAAATAGAGACCCTTCATATACTATTTAAGGACACCCAGGTAACTTGCGAAATAGGATCACCATGTAGGGAACCAAGTAACCTACCAACTATGGGCTCATGTAACATGCCCAAATAAGGGCAACTTTACCTTCAATATCGACTATACACGAACACAGGTTGAAGTAACGGACCGAGGTCTATAAATACATTAAATATGCCTAAAAGCATCAATAAATGAAGAAAAAAAATAAGCTAAACATTGTTTTTAACCCCTCCATATACTCCATTATATGGAGGGGGTAAACAAAAAATGTTTAGCTTATTTATTTTCTTCATTTATTGATGCTTTTAGGCATATTTAATGTATTTATAGACCTCGGTCCGTTACTTCAACCTGTGTACACGAATAGCGTGAGAGAACGTTATCATGTTCTATGTTGTTTCCTGGTTTACACATACAAATCGTATATCAGGAAATGAACTTTTCTGGAAATGACTTTGGACATACACCGCGAATATATGACAGTTCTCCTCTGAGTTTGCGCATGCATCGAGCCATGCAAACTTACATGGGCATGTCGCAAATATCACATATACATTCCCTTCTCTAAAATGTGAATATGCACGAAAAACATAACCAGACTGTAGATTCTATATGGCAGGTGACAATGGACACACATCTGACACGTATGGAGCATATTTAGTCGGTAGCCACTATCTGGCCGATGACACATTTCTTGCACATTTGGAGCATAACCAGGCAACAGCCAATATATGACAGCCACTATTTAGCAGGTGACAATGGACAAGTAACTGGGAAATATGCAGCATAACCAGGAACTATCCCCTATTTGGCAGGTAACATGGGTTCACCGACAAGGTAGTTAAAATGTGTGTTCCCTGTGTACTCTTATACTACAGATGAAGTGCCCCTATTCACCAGGTTACCTGAACCCCTATTTTGCAGGTAAGCTGTTTGGCTCTGTATAGCAGATACGCTGGCCCCATTTGGCAGGTAACCTGTGTGGCCGTATATGGCAGATAAGTTCACACTATTTTGGCAGATTACTTGAGTACCACTATATGACAGGCTAAGTGCCCCTATTCGGCAGATGAAGAGCCCCTATTATGCGGGTTACCTGGGTTCCCCTATTATGCGGGTTACCTGGGTGTCCCTATTTGGCTGGTTACGTGGGTGCCCTATATTACAGGTAAGGGGCCCCCTATTTGGCGGGTTATGCGAGTTACCTCGGTGCCCCTATATGACAAGTAAATGGACCCTATCTGGCGGGTTACCTGTGTGCCCATATATGGCAGATGAAGGCCCCTAGTTGGGGGAATACCTGCATGTTAACTGGGTGCCCCCATATGGAAGGTGAATGGCCCCTATTTGGCTGGCTGCCCCTATGTGGCGGGTTACCTGAGTGCCCATAGTTGACGGGTCACATGGGTATCCCTATATGACAGGTACATGTAAGTGGCCGTATATGGCGGGTTATGTGGGTTACTTCGGTGCCCCTATATGACAAGTAAATGGCCCCTATCTGGCGGGTTACCTGTGTGCCCCTATATGGCAGATGAAGGCCCCTAGTTGGAGGAATACCTGCATGCCCCCATATGACCGGTATAGGCGAAGGGCCCCTATTGGCGTGTTAACTGGGTGCCCACATATGGAAGGTGAATGGCCCCTATTTGGCTGGCTGCCCCTATTAGGCGGGTTACCTGAGTGCCCCTAGTTGACGGGTCACATGGGTATCCCTATATGACAGGTAAGTGACCCTATTTGGCGGGTTATGTGGGTTACTTCGGTGCCCCTATATGACAACTTATATAACACGTATCTCTACAGACCATACAGAAGCGACATACCAAGTATCACGCCTGCCTGCGACTATTACGATTTCAATGTTTCACAACTTTTAAGACAACATTTACAAATTCTAAGTCACAAAGGGGGAGGTAACCCATGAACCGGGGAACGAATCGACAATCAAAATGTACTTTGCACATGTACACACCATAATGGTGTTACATACGAAGTATAACAGCTGCAGCTATTATACTTTAAAAGTGTTCAGACTTACTAGAAAAGAATGAACGTACCGACGGACGTATGGACGGAGGGACACACATGACAAAAGCAATATACTCATGTTTCTTCAAAATGTGGATATAATAACCAGGGCCTCTATTTGGCATGTAACCAGATCCCTTAGTTGGCAGTTTACGAGGGCCCCTATTCGGCTAGTAAAAAGGGCCCCTATCTGGCAGGGTTACATGGCCCCTATTTGGCGGGTTACCTGTGTGCCCCTACTTGGCGGGTTACATGGGTGCCCCTATATGGCAGGTGAAGGGCCTCTATTTGGCGGGTTACCCGGGTGCCCCTATTTGGCGGGTTACATGGGTGCCCCTATATGGCGGGTTACATGGGTGCCCCTATATGGCAGGTGAACGGCCCCTATTTGGCGGGTTACCTGGGTGATGGGTGCCCCTATATGGCAGGTGAAGGGCCCCTGTTTGGCGGGTTACATGGGTGCCCCTATTTGGCGCGTTACTTGGGTGCCCCTATATGGCAGGTGAAGGGCCCCTATTTGGCGGGTTACCTGGGTTCCCCTATTTGGCGTGTTACATGGGTGCCCATATATGGCAGGTGAAGGGCCCCTATTTGGCGGGTTACATGGGTGCCCCTATATGGCGGGTTACACGGGTGCCCCTATATGGCAGGTGAGGGCCCCTATTTGGCGGGTTACCTGGGTGCCATTATTTCGCGGGTTACATGGGTGCCCTTATATGGCAGGTGAAGGACCCCTATTTGGCTGGTTACCTGGGTGCCCCTATATGGCGGGTTACATGGGTGCCCGTATATGGCATGTGAAGGGCCCCTATTTGGTGGGTTATCTGGGTGCCCTATATGTCAGGCGAAGGACCTCTATTTGGCGGGTTACCTGGGGCCCCTATTTTGGCGGGTTACATGGGTGCCCCTATACGGCAGGTGAAGGGCCCCTATTTGGCGGGAATCTCTACAAACCATACAGAAGCGACATACCAAAGAAGCTCTACTGATGACACGATCCGCCAATATAGAGGATTTGTAACGCGTTACAGCCAATTTATAACGCGTTACTCACTGTTAGTCTTGTAACGCGTTACTGTTGAGCAGTAACGCGTTATAAATATGGTTACTTCTCTAACGCGTTAGAAACGGCACTTATGACATGAATCGCCACTCATAGCCAAGTCACCAGATCGCGTAAGAATCGGATCGCTGTATAAATTTAGGCTGCACTGCTCTGAAATTTCTGTCAGAAGTCAGCGTCATTTACAGAAGATACGAATGATTTTTGAAAATCAATATCGGCAAAATATGATGATGTCTGCTCTGAAATTCAGTTTTCAACATAATTTATCATGTTTATAGAAGTTGATTGTATTTTAATGTCTGCCACAAATTAATTAGCTAAATTCCCAATAATTTCTGAATCCGCGAATACACCCAGGCAACACAATACACAGACGAAATTCGTGTGTTGCTTTGTGTAAAAAATCGATAACGCTCACATGTTGACATCATTCAGCACAAGGCTGTAAACTTTGACCTTTAGGCTATGTTTTGAAATTGCACCGATTGACGACATTATAGTTAGGGCTGTTAGGGATATTTGGTTCAGATTCTTCCAAAAACACCAAATTTAGCCAAGATGTCGTCCATATCATACTATTTCGATTTCCGACGGGCGCCAAGAGGAACAACCCCCGGGGCCGCCATTTTGGCGAGATCCAATATGGCCGCCAGTCAGGGAAAGAAATCAGTCGTAGTAAAACAACAAAAAGTGATATATTCATAAATAATGATTTGGGGTTCAGGGAATCCAATTATAATGTTATTTAGAGAATTTGAGGTCATTGTCATATTTTAAGGTCACGATAAAGGTCATTTTGAGTCAAATTTGTCATATTTATTAAGTGTTAATCAATATGTACGAACAGTATATCATTGTATCGGTTTCCGGGGTTGAGAAACACGACTGACCTAATTTGACGATTGGATGCAATATGACAAACCAGGGTCACGGCAGAGGTCGCCCGAACCTGAGGTCGGTCAGAGGTCAATTGTATAAAAAATGTCAAAAGAGCTGGGATCACAAATAATATCGCTTTTTAGGGGTTTGTGGCATCGGATCATCATATTCTGATATACTTTTGACTATTTGAGGTCCAATAATAAATAAATATTTATTTTCCCCGTAATAGGTTTGTGGTGGGTCGGGGCCATCCCCCACAAACCGTACATAATATACATGCAATAATCAGGTACAACTACAAAATATACAATTACAGATATTCACCCTCTTTTACTCTTGCAGTACTGGGTAGAAATCACTGTTCTAGTATTTTTTAAAGACTTCATGGTTGAGTGGTACATTAGAATCGTCACTAATGAGACCTGAATTTTCGATAAAAACTTGCCCATGTTATTAAAATAAAACAGTAATACTTATAATATACCCGCAGATGACAATGTCACTCTCCAGCACTGCAAGAGCCAAAGTTTGATTTAGCATATGTAATGCATGTAATTGATTATAATTTTTTTTTTTATGTTATCATTCATATTACCCATGATCCGACTGAACCAGCCCCATTCTTCAAAAAGTGAAGTTCAATCCTACTGCGCATCTACATGCTTAAACCATGTGTTAACCCTTTCAACACTACAGCCATTTAGATGTTTTTAAACAGTGTAGACTAAGACAAGCCGGCTCATGATGAACTGTATCATCAGGATCTGCACTGTTTGCAAGTAATTTTCATATTTGTTTAAAAAAACAAAACACATTTTATAATCGATTATTTGAAAAGTATTTTGTGATGAATGGACTTGACCGAAAATGTTATTTACGGCTGAAAGGGTTCACTGTTAAAGTTGTTGTTAACATTATATATGACAAGCCAATAAACAATCTGTTTCGATCACCACACTGGTTATAAAAACAAAACACGACTGGTTCCGTCGGTCATGGTCTTTGCTTGAACCTGTATATCTCTGTGTACATTATATTCTTCTACTAGATTCATATTATAATTGCTTTATTTCCCAAACCTATAATATGAGATGGAATGGGGGTGGGGGTGGGGTGGGGAAGGCGTTAAAACGAAGAAAGAAAAATAAGCACAAAAGCAGAGATTTATTATAGCACCCGCAACTAGCTCAACTGAAGATGAAATCTTATTTTGGTATTTTTGTTATATAAATTAAGCTTGTGAAATGATAAATTCTTCCCAAATTGTTGTAAAGTTTTCAAATTTGTTGTCCATTATTGCTGCCTTCCTGGATGTTTCATACATTAGTTGAATTCGATGCTTCAGTACGCTGAGACTTGGAACTACTTTTGAACATCGGCAATAATAGAGATAGTATTTAGTTTCTAATAGTATTAATTGTTTGAAGATACTTATTGTTTTTTCGTAAATCCCAAAGATGAATGATTTTTCGTTAATTGTAATAGTTATATCTTTTGTCGCTAACCATTCTTGAAGTTCCCTAAATATGCTTTTTGTAGCCTCACAATCCCAAAACAAATGTTTTATTGTTTCCGAAAACTTTTTACAGAATGTACATAATGGACTACTTGCAATTTTAATCTTATTTAGGAAATCATTTGTTGCCAGAATATTGTGGTTTATTCGGTACTGGAACCATTTTCGAGTTGTGTCTTTTGTTATGATATGCGGCCATAAATATATTTTCTTCCATGTTTCATTGTTAAAATTATAGGTGGAGTTCCATTTAATTTTACCAGCTGGAGTTTCAGAATTGGAGTTTAATGCGAGAAACATGTCTTTTGTCCCGGTTTTGTTTTTTATGTATATTTTTAGTTTGTATGGAGTAAATGGCATTTCTAACTTTTTTTCGATATTGTTAAGTTTCAAGCTTTTACCCCAATCTTTTATTGCTTTGACAAGGCCATAATATTGAAGGAAGTTTATATTTATGTTGAAATTGTTTTTAAGTTGATTTTGAGAGGCAAATGTTCCATCAATTTTGATGTCATTTATAAAACATATTCCCTTGTCAAACCATGCCTTATTGAAGAAGGTTGTCCCACATTTTATGTCCTTATTAAAAAATAATGGGCTAGAAAGAAATGCATCCATGTTTATTGGCTTAAGCTTATTTTGTAATTTTAGATGAGCTTTTAGAACATCCCGCCAAAAAAGGTTTGAAATTTTTCCTATTTTTTGTTAGATGTACATATCTCCCAATTTAAAAATATTATCTGTATCAATTTCTGTATTTAAAATTTATAAATTTATATTTGTTGCACACTATTCTTCTTACCCATGTTGTTTTTAAAGATGATATATAGTCCTCAATATTTGGCATTTTTAATCCGCCATCCTCATATTTTTTGCATGTGATAGTGCCTTTTACTCGTGATTTACCTTGCCATAAAAAATTATACATAATGCTGCTAATATCTTTAATACATCTTTGACTGGGGTTAGGAAGGGATATAAACAGGTGATTTAAAGATGAGAGAAGAAGAGACTTTATGACTGTGATTCGGCCTAATGGTGTTAAGTACCTTTTGTTCCAGCTGTTGATTTTTTCTTTTATGATCTTCATTTTTTCCGAGAAATTTATGTCCACAATTTTTTTCTAAATCTGTATCAAAAGTAATTCCAAGCAATTTAAATCTGTTACTTTCCCACTTTAGTTTCCATTTTGTTTTAATTGAGTCTTGGCTAAAAAAATTTGCCCCAATCCAAATAACTTGTGTTTTATCAAAATTAACTTTAAGTCCTGACATATGGGCATACATTTCCAGTTCATTAAGTGTTTCATTTAGTGATTCACTTGATCCATCCAAGAAGGCACTAGTGTCATCTGCAAACTGTGTTAGTTTATATTCTGTTCCATTTATTTTAATTCCTTTAATTTTATGATTTTTGCGTATTCTGATTGCAAGTATTTCTGCGCATAAGATAAATATGTACGGTGAGAGTGGGTCCCCCTGACGACAGCCTCGATGTATTGAAAAAAAAGGTGAGAGGTTACAATGTTGATTAACTGATAGTTGAGCATTTTTGTAGAATAATGTAATCCATTGCCTAATATTTGGTCCGAATTTAAAGTAGCGAAGTACTTTATGAATAAAGTTCCACGATATAGAGTCAAATGCTTTCTCAAAGTCTATAAGAAGAAGAAGTCCTGGGATATCATTTTTTTCAATATATTGCATAATGTCGTATACCTGTCTAGTGTTTTCCCCCATGTATCTTCCTGAAATAAATCCTGTTTGGTCCCCATTTATTAATTTGTCTAATACTGTTTTCATTCTATTAGCGATAGATGCTGATGCCATTTTGTAAATTGTGTTTAATAATGAAATAGGTCTATAATTGTTTAGAAAATTTCGAGATTTATTTTCTTTTGGGATTAGTGTTATTATACCCTGCCGTTGAGTTATAAATAGTTCACCCTTCTGATAGCTATAATTTATTGCCCTACAAATGAAATCACCCAGTTTATGCCAAAACATTTTATAAAATTCGCATGCAAATCCGCTTGTACCGGGGCTACGGTTGTTCGTCATGTTTTTTAGTGCAAAGGCTAGTTCAGTTTTTGTGATTAATCCTTCTAGTTTTTCTGATTCTGCTTCATTTAATTTTGGTACATGCGCATTTTCCAAAAAAATATCCAAATCTAATTCTTTATAAGTATCTGTGTCTTTATTGCTATACAGTTTGGTGTAAAATAGTTCTGTTTCTTTTAATATCTCTGACTGGTTTGTAATTATTTTTCCATTTTCTGTTTCAAGTTTTGGTATTGTTTTACTTATAAAGTTATGAGATTCGAGTGCACAGAAATATTTTGTTGGTTTTTCTCCTTCATTTATATTTAGAGCCCTTGATCGAATAACTGAACCATTTACTTTAATTTTACGAATTTCCTGGAGTTCTAATTTTAAAATTTCAATTTTATTCATGTCTTCTTTCTTTAATTGTTTTTCCATGTCTAATATTTGTTCTGTTAATGATTTTTCTTTTTGATTGGTTTCTTTTTTTATAAAGGAAGAATAAGAAATAGATTTTCCACGTAGTTCCATCATAAGTGTTTCTAGAAAAAGTTGATCGTTAATTGTGAATTGCAATTCGTTGTTTGGTATTTCATGCAAGTTTTCTCGGGGTTATATATTGGAATAGCATATTGATTTTTTATTTCTTCTATTTTTTCATTAATCATGTTTATGTAATTTATGTCTTTCAGCATTGAATTATTATGTTTCCATAGTGGTTTTTTTTTCCCTTTATAAAATTGTTGAAACATAAACTTAACAATACAGGTGAATGATCAGATCTGTAGCTATTTTCAATGATGCAGCTTTTAATTGAAGGTAAAGTATTTTCAGAGATGAGGAAGAAATCTAGTCTTGCTTGCTGAAAAGGCTGTCGTCGTCTCCATGTGAACCTTCTCATTAGGGGGTGATTTTCTCTAAAAGGGTCGATTAAATATTTTTCTTGAATAATTTCTAATAATTTTTCTCTAGATTTTTTATTATTTATATTTTTATAGTTATAATAGTCTAACTCTGGGTCCAAAACAAGGTTAAAATCTCCGCATAAAATATATTTATCGTTATTCATTTCATCAATTTCTTTTGATATGTTCTGAAAAAAAAGGGGATCATCTGAGTTTGGTCCATACAGGCATACAAGTGTAAATTTATTATTTTCAATACTGATGTCTAGTAGAATGAAGTTACCATTGGGATCGTATTTTGACTGGTGTACTTTATAGTCTAAATTACCATTGAATAATATTGCTACTCCCCTTGCATTAGATCGAAATGAACTGAAATAACAATCATTACCCCACCTAGTCCGTGCAGGTCCAATAATTCTTAATTCGCTACCTATACGTTCTGGCGTCCTTACTACTGCATCACCTCATCACCACCCCCCCCCCCCCCCCCCACCCCCCCTTCGCACTTGCAGAGGACCATGCATCGGACACCAGCACGGTTGCATTTGCACCGTCCTGTGCATGACTTGACGCAGCCGCAGTGTAAGAGAATGGCACATGCTACTGAAGCATCGCTTAGAGTAGTCCATAGGGGCTGCCAAGTACTGGTGCCATCTTTGTGCCAACCCCACTCACTGAAGTCAGGGATTTCCTGTTGGACCGAAATGGCCTGACTCCAGTAGAAACTCGCTTGTAGAAGTGCTCGCTTCACATGCTGGAACAGCGCGGCTTGGGTAGGCGGAATATTTTCCAGTGATCTACTTCCTGTGGTGAAGAGGCGATGCCTGGCCTCGTTTACACCGGCTGCACCACACCCTTTGCTGTACATGAGTACGACGAAGCGTTCGATACGCTGCATGTGCAATGACTCGATACTGAACATGTTAGGGTCATGCGTTAGAGCCACTAATGTGTCGGTCAGTTCACGTATGCTTGACCAGGCTGTCCAAGCGGTCTTCTTGCCACATCCAAGAAACTGTGATGCAGTGTCGCATCCGGTCAGACTGTGGAAGATGGGCAGTGCCAAGGACTTTGACGGACCGAGATTGGAGCATATGGAATGGACTGGAATGTCACGATAATGTTTTTCGCTACCGAAACCCACACAGAGCTCTGACAGGCAAAGTGTCTCGAAAAGTCTGACTGCCAAAACCACGACATCACTGTCCACTGTACGAACAAATGCTGTTGTATGTCCCTGATCTGCGGCATGTGCTAAATGCAGGAGGATCCTAGTGTCCGCCTCGGAATGGTTGCATGGCTGCAATGATGCAAGGTCAATAGGTCTGTTTGCGAGCACGGTCTCGAAGTGAGTACATAAGAAAAAAAAGCTTTCCGCCCATGTCAGTCTTGGAGATCTGAGTACTGATGAATGAGAACAACTCCTTTTTGTTCTCCTCGCTTTTTAGGAAGCCACTGTTCCATTCACGCTTTGGTATCTGAGTGCTTCCATCGCCAACTCTTGTTCGTGGGCCATTACCGCGCCGTTGCTGTGTAAGAGCTTTGAGATTATTTTCCTCGGGATAATTATCCCAAATAGCATCGATGCGTTGGGACCACTCTTCATTTGTGCCTTCATAAATGGTACTATGTGTAGCGTCACGTACTCGCGGAATGTCTTTGCCGTAGTCGGGCGCACCATGATTACTGCCGCCATTACGAGCGTGGCGTGTTTGGCAGCAGCTGCGCGGCCAGTGGGTGCATTGAGAATGTCTGACTTTGATCCAAAGCGCAGCGACCCTCGATCAGCGAGGCTCGGTGGCTGTCTCTGATTTTCAAACCGAAAGAACTCCGTCATGTCGGCATCAGGACGCGACTGGAGTGACAGGAAAAGTTGCGTGACTAAGGTCATGTTCTGCCTCTGTACGCCCTTCGTGCCTTTTTTCTTGGGGTCAGATCGATTGGCAAAGGTTAGTATGTTGTTCCGCTTGATTGTATCAGATACTGGTACAGAAACGTGTACCAGCCTTTCCATGACATATGCTGCGTGAATGGTTTGGCCAGCTTCACGAATTTGAGACAGCGATGTAGCAACGGCCTCTTCTATGACAGTCTGTGTATCGAGTGCTACAAGGAAAGGATTACCACGCTGAATTACCACCTCGACAAACGAAAGTACATCCTTTCTAAACTTGACTTGAAAACTGTGTCCTTCCGAGTGATGAGCGGTGGATGACGATGGTGGTTCGTGTACGGCCTCGAATTCATCAACCACCCGCGCGCATACAGGTCCGGCCAACATGAATAGTGTAAGAACCGCTGGGTTCTCATAGAGTCCAATCGCTCAAATTGGCATCGCCACCGCTTTGTTCACGCCCATGAAGGTTGATGGGCTCCGGAGCACTACGTTAAAGAAACTCCGCATCTCCTCGTTCACTGGTTCCGTGAGGCAGTTGGGGGAGAATGAGCCGCCGAAAGGGTCCTGGCTCTGTAGGCAAAATTTGTGCATCATCACGGCAGCCCGCATGAACATAAGCGCGTCCTCTTAACCAATTTGAGACACATATGTCTTTGCCAGCTCATCGGCCACCTTCAATGTGTGAGATATGTAAATATCCTTCCTGCCTTCATTGCCCTTGGAAAACTATACCCATTCCGGTAGGGCATCGAGCAAATGGTCTTTGAATCGAGATGAGTGTGGCTCTTTTTCATCTCTGCATGGGCGACCATGATCACTCATAAGCTTTTGATACATCTTGCGAAGCTCCGAAAGCTTAAATATAGTGGTGTCCGAATGTTCGATTAGAGCAACATATGAGGGGGTCAAAGGGCGGAGGTGAGGGTCCAGCCGAGTCCCGTCGTTCGACAGCGCGAGCGAAGTCGCACAAACGTACATAACTCTGATGGTGGTAACATACAAGTTGGCATCTACGGCATCGGTTAATACTTTATGAAGGTTGATCTGGTCCTCACCCTCACATATTAAACAGTACTTGCTATTGGCCGGAGGGTGAACTTCTCTCAGATGAGTTTTTTGGGACTAGATATATTGTGCTGGCCGGTATCTTTGTCAATAACCTCCCTCGCCCATTTAACACGAGAACTACTACAATACCTCCTGCATGTTTTGTGATACTGAGCATTGTGTGATTTAAGTGTTGCTGCAATACATAGACCATCATTCAACTGACTAGTGCTGACGCTAATGTCAGAAGGAAGAGTATTAGGATTAATAGCATTGAAGTCGTTGATATCTATCTCAAGTGATACAAGTCCCTCCTCCTTGGGAGTTTGCAAGGCTTCTTGAGTTTTGTCCGATTTACAAAGACAACAAAGACCCCAATTCATAATTGTCACGATTCGCGATATGCATACATCAATTTTATTTGGGATGTTAGAAAATCATGTGATTATTGATTGATTGAAATGTGGTTTACGTCTGTTTAACAAATGATGTATGTGAAGAAGATCTCAAACCAGTGCGAAATAAAGCTAATATTAATAATTGGAAATGGTCATTTAAATGTTCGGGAATTTGTTATGTGAAACCCCTAAAACTCAAACTTCGACCATAATTTGACCTTGAAGATGACCTTGAGTGACGAATTTTACCACAAATCGTCGAAATAAGACCAGCATCAGAATCTACGAGACAGAATACCCATATTTAGAGGTATTAATCATGGTTCTAGCCCTTTTGGTTTTTACTTACGATTGTTTTCTAATCCGAGTGGCGGCCATATTGGATTTCGCAAATATGGCGGCCCCAAGTGTCGCCCGTCTTGGTGCCCATCAAGAATCGAACCAGTATGGTATGGGCGACGTCTGTGCCAAATTTGATGCTTTTGGAAGAATGTGAACCAAACCTACCATGTAATGCCCTAACATCCCTCACTAGTAGGGTCAATCCGAGAATACGGACAATTTTCTAGAGACGCTGAACGCTGATGTTTGTGTTCATAATAACGATGTATGTTGCAATATAATAACGGTCTCGCTATCGTTATCTGCGAGGGTGTGTCCGAAATAATTAGACTGTATTTCAAATACAGTGTTTTAGGTCGTTCAAACCCAGTCTTTTACATATAATTGAAGCTACTTGAAAACGGTGAAATACGGAAAGTGGAATCACGGACATAGAGTCGGCAAATTACGGACATAGCAAAATTGGGTGCGTCTTATATTCTCATGTAGACATTTTCCCCCCAGATCTTGGACTGAAAATAAGGGTGCGTCTTATACACTCTTGCGACCTATACACGGCAAAATCCGATAGTCAGCCTTGAAATCACAATAATCCTGATCTGATGCCAGGCCCTGGCCACACCAGAATCACTTGGCCCCCTCCCAAAAGCAGTAGGATCAGTAATAATCTCACTACTTTTATAATGGGCAATGACCCAATTCAACTCTCAGGTAACAAAAGAACCAAAGGTAAAAAACGTACATGAAAGCCAAACCAGGCAAATCGTGATTCCTATAAGGAGGAACCCCTACCTTTAATTTACGCCGTCAAGTTCGCCCAACCACCACCGACAATTAAATTGTTGTAAATTGTTATTCAATAAAATATGTTTATACTAATAACATACAAGAAATCTTCAAGAACTGCAGAAAAAAACACTGAAAATAAATAAATATAATGAAAAGTCATGCAGAGCATGATGTTATTAGCCGATTTTGATTTCATCCCCAACCAAATTCTCACAGTTATATTTAGCTATCATTAATATCTGATCATAGCAATCCTTATGGTAGTCAAATGTAAACAATATTATTCCAGTTGAAAGAATTAACCTATGAATATAGGTGAAGGCGCTTAGCATTACACAAATATGTAGCAAGTCAACCGAAATCGAATAAATACCCGATTTTTGGCGGCCATCTTGAAAATAAGATAATTATATACTGACTATTAGTGTAGTTTACGTAAATTCTTTAATATATCCATCAGAAATGTTTTTTTAACAATTTACACCAATTTCCAAGTTAAGGACCATGACCTATTAGCTCATATATTGGCAATTTTCGACTTCCGTCAAGCATAAAGTTCAATGACCTTGAAATGACCTTCAACTTAACACGAGGTACCGGAATCTTATATATATATCGTCCTACAATTGGCCCTGGACTGGAAGGCAAACCGACTAACTTTAGTGTTTATTTCTAGCCAAATTGCAAACCGCCTAACTTTAGTTTACCAAACTCGTGTAGTGAAAACGTTTATTTATAGCCAAATTCTGTTATTCCGCTATATTTAAAGTTTTCAACAGAGATAATGGCCAAAAATTAAAAATTATCCGGTTGATGTAATTTGGAAGTGATACAACAAATTTCGCGTTTGTAGATTACCGAATATAGGAGAAAAGGGTGGTTACAAACTTTTTCACAAACCAATGGATAACCAATATATACCCATGTCCAGCCTACTATATCCATGTCCAGACTACTACATCCATGTCCAGCCTATTACATGTCCAGCATACTACATCCATGTCCAGCTTACTACATACATGTCCAGCCTGTTACATCCATGTCCAGCCTACTACATCCATGCCCAGCCTACTACATCCATATCCAGTCTATTACATCCATGCCCAACCTACTACGTCCATGCCCAGCCTATTATATGCATGTCCAGCCTACTACTACATCCATGTCCAGCCTACTACATCCATGCCCAGCCTACTACATCCATGCACAGCTTATTACATCCATGCCCAGCTTACTACATCCATGGCCAGCCTACTACATCCATGTCCAGCCTATTACATCCATGCTACTACGTCCATGTCCAGACTATTAAATTCATTCCCAGCCTACTACATCCATGTCCAGCCTAGTACAGCCATGCCCAGCGTACTACATCCATGCCCAGCCTATTACATTCATGCCCAGCCTACTACATCCATGCCCAGCCATACACACCCATACACAGCCTAGTACATCCATGTCCAGCCTACTACATCCATGCCCAGCCTACTACATCCATGTCCAGCATACTACATTCATGCCCAGCCTGTTACATCCATGCCCAGTCTAATCTCCTGCCAAGCCTACTACATCCTGTCCATACATCCATGCCAAGCCTACTACATCCCATGTCCATCATCATGCCCAGCTACTACATCCATGTCCAGCCTACTATATCCATGCCCAGCGCACTACATCCATGCCCAGCGTACTACATCCATAATGCCCAGCCTACAACATCCATGAACAGCCTACTACATCCATGCCAGCCTACTACATCCATGTCCAGCCCACTACATCCATGCCAACCCTATTACATCCATGCCCAGCCTACTACATCCATGTCCAGCCAATTGCATCCATGTCTAGCCTACTACATCCATGCCCAGCATACTACATCCATGCTCGGCCTACTACATCCATGTCCAGCCTATCACTTCCATGCCTACTACATCCAGCCTACCACATCCATGTCCAGCATATTACATCCATGTCCAGCCTACTACATCCATGTCCAGCCTACTACATCCATGCCCAGCCTATTACATCAATGCCCAGCCTACTACATCCATGTCCAGCTTACTACATCGATGTCCAGCCTATTACATCCATGTCCAGTCTATTAGATCCATGTCCAGCATACTACATCCATGCCCAGCCTACTACATCCATGCCCAGCCTACTACATCCATGTCCAGCCTACTAAATCCATGCCCAGTCTACTACATCCATGTCCAGCCTACTACATCCATGTACAGCCTATTACATTCATATCCAGTCTATTACATCCATTTCCAGCCTAATACATCCATGCCCAGCCTACTACATCCATGTCCAGCCTACTACATCCATGTCTAGCCTATTGCATCCATGACCGGCCTACTACACCCATGTCCAGCCTATTACATCCATGTCCAGCCTAATACATCCATGACCAGCCTACTACATCCATGCCCAGCGTACTACATACATTTCCAGCCTATTACGTCCATGCCCAGCCTACTACATCAATGCCCAGCCTATTATATGCATGTCCAGCCTACTAATACATCCATGTCCAGCCTACTACATCCATGCCCAGCCTATTACATCCATGCCCAGCCTATTACATCCATGACAAGCCTAGTACATCCATGTCCAGCCTACTACACCCATGCCCAGCCTATTACATCCATGCCCAGCCTACTACACCCATGCCCAGCCTACTACACCCATACATAGCCTAGTACATCCATGCCCAGCCTACTACATCCATGTCCAGACTACTACATCCATGCCCGGTCTGTTACATCCATGCCAAGTCTACTACATCCATGCCCAGCCCACTACATCCATGTCCATTACATCCATGCCCAGCCTACTACATCCATGTCCAACATACAATATCCTTGTCCAGCCTACTACATCCATGCACAGCCTACTACATCCATAATGCCAAGCCTAATACATCCATGCCAGCATACTACATCCCTGTCCAGCCTACTACATCCATGTCCAGCCTATTACATCCATGCCCAGCCTACTACATCCATGTCCAGCCTATTACATCCATGTCCAGCCTAATACATCCATGCCCAGCATATCAAAATCCATGCTCAGTCTACTACATCCATGTCCATCCTATTACTTCCATGCCCACCCTACTACATCCATGTCCAGCATACTACATCCATGCCGAGCGTACTACATCCATGCCCAGCTTACTACATCCTTGACCAGCCTACCACACCAATGTCCAGCCTACTACATACATGCCCAGCGTACTACATTCATGCCCAGCCTACTACATCCATGGCAGCCTATTACATCCATGCCCACCCAGCCTACTACATCCATGCCCAGCCTACTACATCCATGTCCAGCCTATTACATCCATGTCCAGCCTACAAACTTTTTCACAAACCAACGGAAAACCAATATATAGCCGATCTATAAATAGATCAACTAATACTAAATATTCAAAAGGAAAGTATTACAGCATATTCACTAGTCAATGAAAATCAATGTGTATTGTCACATTGCTGTGAGTATTTTGTACTTCCACCTTTGAAAATCAATGCATATAGTGCGTAAAATACGCCAATACGGACCTGATCTGGAGCTCTGATACACTGGTACACACCTGTACATGTCCGTGCGGTTGAAGTCTTGTTTGTTGTGTATTGCCTCCAGGAAGTCACACTCTACCACACCCACCACTCCCGCTACAACCCCATTAGCCTGTAGGGTATAAGAATCGGGGCTTAGCAAAATGTAATTAACCCTAAATATTCAGAAACAATTTATTCTGGAAAACATACATGTGGCTGAGAAATGGGGACTATGGGATTCTGTGCCCAGCCTACTACATCCATGCCCAGCCTACTACATCCATGTCCAGCCTATTACATCCATGTCCAGCCTACAAACTTTTTCACAAACCAATGGAAAACCAATATATAGCCGATCTATAAATAGATCAGCTAATACTAAATATTCAAAAGGAAATTATTACAGCATATTCACTAGTCAATGAAAATCAATGTGTATTGTCACATTTCTGTGAGTATTTTGTACTTCCACTTTTGATAATCAATGCATATAGTGCGTAAAATACGGACCTAATCTGGAGCTCTGATGCATAGGTACACACACACCTGTACATGTCCGTGCGGTTGAAGTCTTGTGTGTTGTGTATTGCCTCCAGGTGTGTTGTGTATTGCCTCACACTCTACCACACCCACCACTCCCGCTACAACCCCATTAATTGTAGGGTATAGGAATCGGGGCTTAGCAAAATGTAATTAACCCTAAATATTAAGAAACAATTTATTCTGGAAAACATACATGTGGCTGAGAAATGGGGCCTATGGGATTCTGTGCCCAGCCTACTACATCCATGACCAGCCTGCTACATCCATGCCCAGTCTAGTACATCCATGTCCAGCCTACTACATCCAAGTCCAGCCTACTACATCATTGCCCAGCCTACTACATACATTTCCAGCCTATTACATGCATGTCCAGCATAGTACATCCATGTCCAGACTACTACATCCAAGCCCAGCATATTACATCCATGCCCAACCTATTACATCCATGTCTAGCCTACTACACCCATGCCCAGCCTACTACATCCATATCCAGCCTATTACATCCATGTCCAGCCTACTACATCCATGTCCAGCCTATTACATCGATGTCCAGCCCACTACATCGATGTCCAGCCTATTACATCCATGTCCAGCCCACTACATCCATGTCCAGCTTACTACATCCATGTCCAGCATACTACATCCATGCCCAGTATACTACATCCATGCCCAGCCTACTACATCCATGTGCAACCTATTACATCCATGTCCACCTACTACATCCATGCCCAGCCTACTACAATCCATCACCAGCCTAATTACATCCATGCCCAGCCTACTACATTCCATGTTACAGCATACTAACATTCGATTTACAGCCTATTACATCCATGTCCAGACTATTACATCCATGTCCAGCCCACTACATCCATGTCCAGCTTACTACATCCATGTCCAGCTTACTACATCCATGTCCAGCATACTACATCCATGCCCAGTATTCTACATCCATGCCCAGCCTACTACATCCATGTGCAACCTATTACATCCATGTCCAGCCTACTACATCCATGCCTAGCCTACTACATCCATCTCCAGCCTATTACATCCATGCCCAGCCTACTACATCCATGTACAGCATACTACATCGATTTACAGCCTATTACATCCATGTCCAGCCTATTACATCCATGTCCAGCCCACTACATAGATGTTCAGCCTATTACATCCATGTCCAGCCTAATATATCCATGTCCAGCTTACTACATCCATGCCCAGCTTACTACATCCATGCCCAGTATACTGCATCCATGCCCAGCCTACTACATCCATGTCCAACCTATTACATCCATGTCCAGCCTATTACATCCATGTCCAGCCCACTACATAGATGTTCAGCCTATTACATCCATGTCCAGCCTAATATATCCATGTCCAGCTTATTACATCCATGCCCAGCTTACTACATCCATGCCCAGTATAACTGCATCCATGCCCAGCCAAATACTACATCCATGTCCAACCTATTACATCCATGTCCAGCCTACTACATCCATGCCCAGCCTACTACATCCATGTCCAGCCTACTACATCCATGCCCAGTCTACTATATCCATGCCCAACCTACTTCATACATGCCCAGCCTACTACATCCATGCCCAGCCTATTAAATCCATGTACAGCCTACTACATCCATGTCCAGCCTAATACATGTCCAGCATACTACATCCAATCCCAGCCTACTACATCCATGCCCAGCCTACTACATCCATGCCCAGACTATTAAATCCATCTCCAACCTACCACACATATGCCAAGCATATTACATCCATGTCCTGCCTACTACATCCATACCCAGCCTACTGCATCGATGTCCAGCCTATTACATCCTTGTCAAGCCTACTACATGCATGTCCGGCCTACTACATCCATGCTCAGCCTACTACATCAATGTCCAGCCTACTACATCCATGCCCAGTTTACTACATCAATGCCCAGCATACTACATCCACGTCCAGCCTATTACATCCATGTGCAGTCTACTAGATCCATGCCCAGCCAACTACATTCATCTCCAACCTATTACATCCATCACCAGCCTACTACGTCCATGTCCAGCCTACTACATCCATGTCCAGCCTATTATATCCATGTCCAGCCTACGACATCCATGTCCAGACTACTGCATCCATGTCCAGTCTATTACATCTATGTTCAGCCTACTACATCCATGCACAGCCTACTACATTCAATGCCCAGCCTATTATAGCATTTCAAGCTACTTACTACATCCAATTGTCCATCCTACTACATCCATGCTCAGCCTAATACATCCATGCCCAGCCTACTACATCCATGCCCAG
This sequence comes from Conchocele bisecta, assembly GCA_029237695.1. Lineage (NCBI taxonomy): Eukaryota > Metazoa > Mollusca > Bivalvia > Lucinida > Thyasiridae > Conchocele > Conchocele bisecta. The sequence continues at coordinate 71,529,602 of CM055265.1, read as the reverse complement.
CTTACTACAGCCATGTGCAGCCTACTACATCCATGTCCAGCCTATTACGTCCATGCTACTACATCCATGTCCAGCCTATTACATCAATGTCCAGCCTACTACATCCATGCCCAGACTACTACATCCATGCCCAGCCTATTACATCCATGCCCAGCCTAATACATCCATGCCCAGCCTACTACTACACACACACAGCCTAGTACATCCATGTCCAGCCTACTACATCCATGCCCAGCCTACTACATATATGTCCATCCTACTACATCCATGCCTAGCCTGTTACATCCATGCCCAGTCTACTACATCCATGCCCAGCCTACTACATCCATGTCCATTACATCAATGCACAGCCTACTACATACATCTCCAGCCAACTACATCCATAATGTCCAGCCTACTACATCCATGCCCAGCCTACTACATCAATGCCAGCCTACTAGCTAAGCGTACTACATCCATGTCCAGCCTACTACATTCATGCCCAGCCAACTACATCCATAATGTCCAGCCTACTACATCCATGCCCAGCCTACTACATCAATGCCAGCCTACTAGCTAAGCGTACTACATCCATGTCCAGCCTACTATATTCATGCCCAGCCTACTACATCCAAAATTCCCAGCCTACTACATCCATGCCCAGCCTACTACATCCATGTCCAGCCTATTACACCCATGCCCAGCCTACTACATACATGTCCAGCCTACTACATCCATGCTAAGCGTGCTACATACATTCCCAGCCTACTACATCCATCTGCAGCCTTCTACTACATGCATGTCCAGCCTACTTCATCCATGTCAAGCCTATTACACCCATGCCCAGCCTACTACATACATGTCCAGCCTACTGCATCCATGCTGAGCGTGCTACATCCATGCCCAGCCTACTACATCCATGTCCAGCCTACTACATCAATGCCCAACGTACTACATCCATGCCGAGCCTACTAAATCCATGTCCAGCCTACTACATCCATGTCCAGCCTACTCCATCCATGCCCAGCCTACTACATTCCATGTCCAGCCTACTATATCCATGTCCAGCCTAGTACATCCATGACCAGCCTACTACATCCATGTCCAGTTTACTACATACATTCCCAGCCTACTACATCCATCTGCAGCCTACTACTACATGCATGTCCAGCCTACTACATCCATGTCCAGCCTACTATATCCATGCCCAGCCTACTACATCCATGTCAAGTCTACTACATCCATTCATAGCCTATTACATCCATGTCCAGCCTATTACATCCATGCCCAGCCTATTACATCCATGCCCAGCTTACTACATCCATTTCCAAACTACTACATCCATTCCAGCCTACTACATCCATCTCCAGCCTACTACTACATGCATGTCCAGCCTATTACATCCATGCCCAGCCTACTACATCCATGCCCAATGCCCAGACTACTACATCCATGCCCAGCATACTACATCCATGCCCAGCCTACTACACCCACACACAGCCTAGTACATCCATGTCCAGACTATTACATCCATGTCCAGCCTACTACATCCATGACCAGCCTACTGCATCCAAGTCCAGTTTACTACATCCATTCCCAGCCTACTACTTCCATCTGCAGCATACTACTACATGCATGTCCAGCCTACTTCATCCATGCCCAGCCTACTACATCTATGTCCAGCCTACTACATCCATGCTCAGCATACTACAGCCAAGTCAAGTCCACTACATCCATTCCCAGCCTACTACATCCATACCCAGTCTACTACATCCATGTCCAGCCTATTACATCCATATCCAGCCTACTACATCCATGCTCAGCCTGTTACATCCATGCCCAGTCTACTACATCCATGCCCAGCATACTACATCCATGTCCATTACATCCATTCCCAGCCTACTACATACATGTCCAGCCTACTATATCCATTTCCAGCCTACTACATTCATGTCCAGCCTACTACATCCATAATGCCCAGCCTACTACATCCATGCCCAGCCTACTACATCCATGCCCAGCCTACTACATCCATGTCCAGCCTATTACATCCATGTCCAGCCTACTACATCCATGCTGAGCGTACTACATCGATGTCCAGCCTACTACATTCATGCCCAGTCTACTTCATCCATAATGCCCAGCCTACTACATCCATGCCCAACCTACCACATCCATGCCAGCATACTACATCCATGTCCAGCCTACTACATCCATGCCCAGCATATTACATCCATAATCAGCCTACTACATCCATGTCCAGCCTATTACATCCATGCCCAGCGTACTACATCCATGTCCAGCCTACTACATCCATGCCCAGCCAACTAAATGTACATCCATGTCCAGCCAACTACATCCATGCCCAGCCTACTAAATGTACATCCATGCCCAGCCTACTACATTCATGTCCGGCCAACTACATCCATGACTATCCTACAACATCCATTTCCAGCCTATTACATCCATGCCCAGCCTACTATATCCATGTCCAGCCCACTACATCCATGCCCAGCCTATTACATCCATGTCCAGCCTACTACATCCATGTCAAGCCTACTACATCCATGCCCAGCCTACCACATCCATGTCCAGTTTACTACATCCATTCCCAGCCTACTACATCCATCTTCAGCCTACTTCTACATGCAAGTTCAGCCTACTACATCTATGCCCATCCAACTACATCCATATCCAGCATACTACATCCATGCCCAGCCTACTACATCCATGTCAAGTCTACTACATCCATTCACAGCCTACTACATCCATGCCCAGACTACTACATCCATGCCCAGCCTATTACATCCATGCCCAGCCTACCACATCCATGCCCAGCCTACTACACACACACACAGCCTAGTACATCCATGTCCAGCCTTCTACATTCATGCCCAGCCTACTACATCCATGTCCATCCTACTACATCCATGCCTAGCCTGTTATATCCATGCCCAGTCTACTACATCCATGCCCAGCCTACTAGATCCATGTCCATTACATCCATGCACAGCCTACTACATACATGTCCAGCCTACTATATCCATGTCCAGCCTACTACATTCATGCCCAGCCAGCTACATCCATAATGTCCAGCCTACTACATCAATGCCCAGCCTACTACATCCATGCCCAGCCTACTACATCCATGTCCAGCCTATTACATCCATGTCCAGCCTACTACATCCATGCTGAGCGTACTACATCGATGTCCAGCCTACTACATTCATGCCCAGTCTAGTACATCCATAATGCCCAGCCTACTACATCCATGCCCAGCCTACTACATCCATGCCAGCATACTACATCCATGTCCAGCCTACTACATCCATGCCCAGCATATTACATCCATTCTCAGCCTACTACATCCATGTCCAGCCTATTACATCCTTGCCCAGCATACTACTTCCATGCACAGCCTACTACTAGGGATGTCGGAGCTTTTTCAAAAATGGAGATTTTTATGGATTGTTTGGTATCAAATTAAAGCTGAGGAATGTAGTTGTGCAATGCCATGTCCAGCCTACTACATCCATGCCCAGCCTACTACATCCATGCCCAGCCTATTACATCCATGTCCAGCCTACTACATCCATGCCCAGCCTATTACATCCATGCCCAGTCTACTACATGCATGTCCAGCCTACTACATCCATGTCCAGCCTATTACAGCGGTGTCCAGCCTAATATTATGTCCATGTCAAGCCTACTACATCCATGTCCAGCTTACTACTTCCATCAGCCTACTACATCTATGAACAGCCTACTACATCCATGCCCTGCCCAGCATACCAACTATACACCTATACATCCATGCCCAGCCTACTACATCCATGTCCACTATTACATCATGTCCAGTCTACTACATCCATGTCCAGCCTATTACATCCAAGCCCAGCATGCTTCATTTATGCCCAGCCTACTACATCCATTCCCAGCCTACTACATCCATGTCCAGCCTATTACACCCATGCCCAGCCTACTACTTACATGTCCAGCCTACTACATCCATGCTGAGCGTGCTACATCCATGCCAGCCTACTACATCCATGTCCAGCCTACTACATCAATGCCCAACGTACTACATCCATGCCGACCTACTAAATCCATGTCCAGCCTACTACATCCATGTCCAGCCTACTCCATCCATGCCCAGCCTACTACATCCATGTCCAGCCTACTATTTTCATGTCCAGCCAAGTACATCCATGACCAGCCTACTAAATCCATGTCCAGTTTAAAACATCCATTCCCAGCCTACTACATCTATCTGCAGCCTACTACTACATGCATGTCAAGCTACTTCATCCATGCCCAGCCTATTACATCCATGTCCAGCCTACTACATCCATGCCCAGTTTACAACATCCATGTCCAGCCTATTACATCCATTTCCAGCATGTCCAGCCTACTACGTCCATTCCCAGCCTACTATATCCATGTCCAGCCTACAACATCCATATCCAGCCTATTACATCCATGTCAAGTCTACTACATCCATTCCTAGCCTATTACATCCATGTCCAGACTATTACATCCATGCCCAGCCTATTACATCCATGTCCAGCCTATTACATCCATGCCCAGCCTACCACATCCATGTCAAGTCCACTACATCCATTCCCAGCCTCCTACATCCATACCCAGTCTACACATCCATGTCCAGCCTATTACATCCATGTCCAGCCTACTATATCCATGCTCAGCCTGTTACATCCATGCCCAGTCTACTACATCCATGCCCAGCCTACTACATCCATGTCCATTACATCCATTCCCAGCCTACTACATACATGTCAAGCCTACTATATCCATGTTCAGCCTACTAAATTCATGTCCAGCCTACTACATCCATAATGCCCAGCCTACTACATCCATGCCCAGCCTACTACATCCATGCCCAGCCTACTACATCCATGTCCAGCCTATTACATCCATGTCCCGCCTACTACATCCATGTCCAGCCTACTACATCCATGCTGAGCGTACTACATCGATGTCCAGCCTACTACATTCATGCCCAGTCTACTACATCCATAATGCCCAGCCTACTACATCCATGCCCAGCCTACTACATCCATGCCGGCATACTACATCCATGTCCAGCCTTCTACATCCATGCCCAGCATATTACATCCATACTCTGCCTACTACATCCATGTCCGGCCTATTACATCCATGCCCAGCGTACTACATCCATGTCCAGCCTACTACATCCATGCCCAGCCTACTAAATGTACATCCATGCCCAGCCTACTACATTCATGTCCGGCCAACTACATCCATGACTATCCTACAACATCCATTTCCAGCCTATTACATACATGCCCAGCCTACTATATCCATGTCCAGCCCACTACATCCATGTCCAGCCTACTACATCCATGTCCAGCCTACTACATCCATGCCCAGCCTACTACATCCATGTCCAGTTTACTACATCCATTCCCAGCCTAGTACATCCATCGTCAGCCTACTTCTACATGCATGTTCAGCCTACTACATGTATGCCCATCCTACTACATCCATATCCAGCCTACTACATCCATGTCAAGTCTATTACATCCTTTCACAGCCTACTACATCCATGCCCAGTATACTACATGCATGTCCAGCCTATTACATCCATGCCCAGCCTATTACATCCATGCCCAGCCTACTATAACCATGTCAAGCCTAATACATCCATATCCAGCCTATTACAGCGATATCCAGCCTATTACATCCATGTCCAACCTACTGCATCCATGTCCAGTCAATTAAAACCATGTCCAGCCTAATACATCCATGCCCAGCCTACTACATCCATGCCCAGCCTATTACATCCATGTCCAGCCTTCTACATCCATGTCCAGCCTACTACATCTATGTCCAGCCTATTACATATGCAGCCTACTACATTCATGTCCAGCTTAATACATACATGTCCAGCCTATTATATCCATGTCCAGCCTACTACATCCATGTCCAGCCTACTACATACATGTCCAGCCTATTAAATCCATGCCCAGCCTACTACATCCATTTACAGCCTACTACATCCATGTCCAGCCTATTACATCCATGCCCAGCCTAATACATCCATGTACAGCCAATCACATCCATGTCCAACCTACTACATCCATGTCCAGCCAACTACATCCATGTCCAGCCTATTTATTACATGTCCAGCCTACTACATCCATGTCCAGCCAAATACATACATGTCCAGCCTATTACATCCATGTCCAGACTACTACATCCGTGCACCGCCTACTACATTCATGTCCAGCATATTACATCGATGCCCAGCCTACTACATCCATGCCCAGCCTATTATATGCATGTCCAGCCTACTACATCCATGTACAGCCTACTACATCCATGTCCAGCCTACTACATCCATGCCCAGCCGACTACATCCATGTCCAGCCTACTACATCCATGTCCAGCATATTACAGCGGTGTCCAGCCTATTATTATGTCCATATCCAGCCTACTACATCCATGTCCAGCTTACTACATCCATCAGCCTACTACATATATGCACAGCCTACTACATCCATGCCCTGTCCAGCATATTACATCCATGCCCAGCGTACTACATCCATGTCCAACCTATTACATCCATGTCCAGTCTAATACATCCATGTCCAGCCTATTACATCCATGCCCAGCATGCTTCATTTATGCCCAGCCTATTACATCCATATCCAGCATACAACTCATGCAGCCCACGCAGCCTACTACATCCATGCCCATCTACTACATCCATGTCCACCTATTACATCCAGTCCAGCCTATATATCCAGCCCAGCCTACTAAATCCATGTCCAGCCTACTACATCCATGCCCAGCCAACTACTATCCCATTGTCAGCCTACCTACATCCATGCCCAACCTATTACATCCATGCCCATGCCTACTACATCCATGCCCAGCCTATTACATCCATGTCAGCCATACCTACATCCATGCCCAGCCTTACCACATCCATGTTCATCCGACTACTCCATGCCCAGCTTACAACTATCCATGTGCCCACCCGAACCTACATCAATGCCACTATACCATCCATGCCAGCCTACTGCATCCATGCCCAAGCCTAGCCTTTACATCCATGCACCTAGTTACCATTGAAACCTATATCCATGCCCAGCCCATGTCCAGCAGTCCAGCATACATACCTGTCCAGCCACCTACTACATCCATCGCCATCATGTCCACATACTACACTCCATGCCAGCTACTACATCCATGCCCAGCCGCCTACTACACTACCATATCCAGTCTACTACATCCATGCTCAACCTACTACATACACATCGATGTCCAGCCTACTACATCTATGTCCAGCCTACTACATCCAACTACTACATCCATGCCCAGCCTACTACATCCATTACCAGCCTACTACATCCATGCTCAGCCTGCTACATCCATGCCCAGTCTACTAAATCCATGTCCAGCCTACTACATCCATGTCCAGCCTATTACATCCACCTACTACATCCATGCCCAGCCTACTACATCCATGCCCAACCTACTACATTCATGCCCAACCTATTACATCCATTGCTTGTTAGAAGGCGAACAGTGCAGATCCTGATCAGACTGTGCGGAGGCACAGGCTGATCTGGATATTCACTGGTTGCATAACCCATAAGCCCCATTTCTCTAGTCATAGCCACATATAAATAGTTGGTTTCCTGCAAGAAAGTTTACGTAAAGATTTAGGATTGGTATGGTTGTAAAATAATACTGTATTAGGATACAATTTGTTTCCTTCCATCAATTGAACACTCGCCATGCTTTTAACAGGCAATATAGACCGTTAGCAAGCTACAGGAATGTGCAATTTGATCAATAGCTACAAATCCTACAAGGCCCGTTTGTGCTGTCACATGTCATGTATTTTTCAAACGCGCATATAAAAATAAGCCAAATTACTTTCATATTCATTAATTTTATTAAATTTTCTACCACATGGTCGACAATTTAATAAAAAGAGTGACTATTCAAATAATATGTATTAAATGTGCTTCCATTCTGAGGTTACCGTAGTTATTCTAATAGTAGTCCCCTCTCTAGTAGCCACCTCCCTGCCATATTTTCAGTCAAATTATTTTCTTTTCATAGAGTAGTCATGTAAAAATTCAAATTTCTGTATTTTTATGCAGTTATAATTCCAAAACTTATTCAGACGAGATGGCCGCGACCCGCATGTCGCGCCCCCCAAGGCTTTGATAGTATGCCGAAAAACTTTAACCCAAAACAAACTGTAATTAAAAACTTTAACATGGACGCACGTACGCCAATGTGCCGACTATATTGTGCGGTCCGCAATCGGGCGCGACAAAAATTCCATAGCCCCAGGGGCATTTATTAGACAAATTACGGTAAGCGATTAGAGCAATTTAAAGTATTTACATGTTTCTGGCCGCCAATCTTCTTGTAGGCCTTGATGAGGCGGTTCTTGTGGTACATCATCAGTCCAAAACTCTCCGGCTCCTCCTCCAGTCGCGACGAAAACCCAAACGTGATCTTCACCGGCTTCGTCTACATCACCGTTAAGGTGTTTTATACCATATAGGTGGCTCTAAAGCAGTGGTTAAAGTGGTTCTAAAGCACAAGTGACAACAAAATTAACTAGATGGCCGCGGCCCGCATGTCGCGCCTGCCGAGGCTTCCATAGCAAACCCAACAAGAGTGCCGCAAGTCACAATATACGCCCGTCGAATATGTGCCAGACAGCGAAGATGTAGAAATGTGAAGCTGTCACCAAGGCAAGAAACATTAATGAGAATTTGAAAGTATATAGCATTATTTCTTCATCTCGTTGTGCTAAACATGTATACTAATTTAGGCAGAGATAGAAAAGTAGAGTGTAAAGTAGAAATGATAGGGAATTGGATACAATAATGTAGAAAAAATGGCTAAGTTAAAAAGGTGATATTTTTGTTAACAAATATTTGTTCGGCATAGAAACACTAAGGTGTACATCTTCAATATGTGTAGAAGACGTGTGTATAGTTTCAGAACGATCGACTGAACTGTTTCGGAGGAGTTGTGTACACAACACAAACTCTGTATTGTATATAGAATTACATTGAAAAATGTAGAAAAAATGGCTATGTTAAAAAGGCGATATTTTTGTTAAAAAATATTTTTTCGGCATAAAAACACCAAGGTGCACATATTCAATATGTGTAGAAGACGTGTGTATAGTTTCAGAACGATCGACTGAACGGTTTCGGAGGAGTTGTGTACACAAACTCTGTACCGTATATAGAATTGTATAGAAAAATGTAGAAAAAATGGCTAAGTTAAAAAGATGATATTTTTGTTAAAAAATATTTTTTCGGCATAAAAACAAAACACAAGGTGCACATCTTCAATATGTGTAGAAGACGTGTGTATAGTTTCAGAACGATCGACTGAACGGTTTCGGAGAAGTTGTGTACACAAACTCTGTACCGTATATAGAATTGTATGAACAAATGGCTAAGTTAAAAAGGTGATATTTTTGTTAAAAAATATTTTTTCGGCATAAAAACACCAAGGTGCACATCTTCAATATGTGTAGAAGACGTGTGTATAGTTTCAGATCGATCGATTGAATGGTTTCGGAGGAGTTGTGTACACGAACTATGCACTTTTTCTTCAGCCGCCCGCCCGCCCGCCGCCCGGCTTGCGGTAAAACATAATACGTACCGTTTTTTAAAAACGGTCGTATAAAAACTTTAACACAAAATTTTAACCAAAAGAATTCCGCCACGGAAATGGTGTCGCGCTTGCCGAGGAATTTAACTGTAACATGATGATGGGCATGTGCTAAAGTAAGCACCACAAAAACCGTCAGAGAAGTGCATGCTTAAAATACGAAAAAGGTCATGTTAATGGTGGCACGAGTGTGTTCCAAACGCCTACATGTATCAAGTGTCCAAACATTGAGCAATCCATCAAGTAACATTCATGTTATACAATGATGAAGAAACTTGTACAAACTTTTTGACGCAAACAATTGGCTGGGTGTTTCCGCAAACATGTGAAGATAAAAAAGGTCAAGGTCATGTTAATGGCGGCATGCAGGTGTTCCGAATGACCACATGTATCAAGTGTCCACATATTGAAGCAATCCATTAAGTAATATTAAAGTTATATCATGATAAAGAAACTTGTAAACACTTTTTGACGCAAAAAAAAAATGGCTAAGTGTTTTCGCAAACATGTGAAGGTAAAAAAGGCGAAGGTCATGTTAATGGTGGCATGAGTGTGTTGCAAATGCTCACATAGAGCAAGTGTCCAAATATTGAAGCAATCCGTTAAGTAATATTAAAGTTATAACATGATGAAGAAGCTTGTGCAAATTATTTTAATAAAACAAATGGCTAAGTGTTTCCGCAAAAATGTGAAGCTAAAAAAGGTGAAGGTCATGTTATTGGTGGCATGAGTGTGTTGCAAGTAATATTAAAGTTATAACATGATGAAGAAGCTTATGCTAACCTTTTGACGCAAATAAATGGCTAAGTGTTTCTGCAAAAAAATGTGAAGGTATTAGGTCATGATAATGGTGGCATGAGTGTGTTCAAAATGCTCGCATGTATCAAGTGTCCAAATATTAAAGCAATTCGTCAAGTAATATTAAAGTTATATCATGCTGACGAGGCATGTACAAACATTTTGACATTTCGGACGACGACGCCGCCACCGACGATGCGGACACCGACGGAAACAGCGATGACTATAGCCGCGCCTTCTGCTAAAGCAGGCGTGACAAAAACATTAACCTGGTCGCACGTATGCGAATGTGCCGATTATATTGCGCTGTACGCAAGCGTGCGTAACAACAAGAATTCACTAACATTGATGGTCATTTGACCTTGAGCATGGGGACCGAATTGGTGGACTATAGAATGACAATATGGATGATAAAATATACTATATGTATTGGTAACGGCGATAGTAGGTAGCCAAAAACTTTAACGTAAATCTCGGACAGAGAGACGGACAGGGAGCGACTATATCAGGGTATGGGATCATGTGGTCTATTGTTTACATTGGATTAATGGCGGCGCCCATGAGGTCTCATGTAAATCTTATTTTTCATCAATACGACTGCGGTTCCTTCCTTTTAATGATGACCATGTTCCAGCCATTAACACTACGAGTCTGCCAATACCAAATTTGGCAGAATTAGTTATGTAGTTAGTCTACAGAGTCTACAATTATACAGAGAAATTGGAATCGGACCAAGTTTAAATTCCGTCCGCTTCAAATGTCTTTGCAGAATGTTCAGACAAACTACATAACGAGTGCTGCTAAATTTGGTATTGACTAGTATTGACGGACTCATAGTGTTAACCCTCACTACGCGGGAGACGAACAATGTCGTCTGCTGTTTTTCATTTTTGCCTTAATTCTTAAAAAAAAACCTGTTTTGGCAGCACATGAGAATCGTCTCCAGTGGAGACGATTTTCATGCGCTGTCAAAACAGGTTTATATCGAGGAATATTGAAAATAAAACATTTCCAGCAGACGAAACAAAATAATCAAGCGTAGTAAGTCTTAATGACTGTAACATGGTCATCATTATAAGGAAGAAACCAGTTGTATTGATGAAAAATAAGATTTACCCGAATCATCATGGGCGGCGCCATTAATCCAATGTAAACAACAGACCATGTGATCCCATACCCTGTATATGTACCGAACAAAAATATTTAGGCCATGCCATTCTTTTCCATTACCTGTGTTTTGAATTCACATTAGCTGATTGAACTTTAAAAGTATTTGAGAGTATTTATATAAGCGGAGAGCATTTATATAAGAGGATTTATATAAGCTTGCTTTCAATCCAATCCCATTTGTATAATTCTGTATATACTACAATTGATGCCTTACTTGTAAATTATATACAAATAAAATATGTTTAAAACCAACTGTCAGAGTAGACAATTAAATATTGTGATTTTCCGATGACTTTTAAACATTATATGGGTTTGTAGACGCCGCTCTCTGTCTAGCAGTGACTTTGGCTGATCAGTTTCGTTGCCAACTTCTTCCCCTGGACCAGTTTTTTTCTCACTTGGACAAAGCTTCAGTTTAGTAAAATTAATCCATTACAGACAATTATAGTAATATGAACTAGAAACAAGAGCTCCGCGGAGCAAGATGTCCCGCCTGGCGCAGTTTGATAGTACATAAGGAGCGTGTAATAACCTTGGGGTTAGTGAGCGCCGTGTGCTTTCTGTAGAATGATGTGAGATGTTGTTAAAAATACACCTATAAAATATTAAAGCATTCCATTGAGGGAAAGAGAAGTTATAATGAAGTGTAACGTTTTTGAAACAAAACATTTTCTAAGTCCTTGACCTTGGGGTGAGCGGGCACCATATGCCTTCTGCATAATGATGCAGGATGATGTTACAAATGCACCTATGAAATATTGAAGCATTCCATCAATGGAAACAGAAGCTATTGCAGATTAACCCCAATGTTAATGTTTATGATGGACAGACAGACAGATGGACGAACAGACAACTTTTGCATCCCTATATCCCCTTTTCGCTACGCGATGGGATAATAAAGTGAAACCAAAACACTTATTTTCCAACAAACACAGCTAAACACAAACAAGAATGCCACCAACGACATGTATCTCCTGGCACCGATGCTACATTTCTATACTAGACATTTTTGAAGTCCGTGACCTTGACCTTGGGGTTACTGGACACAATGAACTTTCTGCAGATGATGAGGAATGTTCTTACACATGCATGTATGAAATATTAAAACATTTCATCAAGGAAAACAGAAGTTACAATAAATTAACCCAAGCGTTCACTTTTCAAAACTGATTATTTTCTAAGCCCGTGACCTTGACCTTGGGGTTAGCAGGCACCATGGGCTTTCTGGAGAATCATGCCGAATGTTGCTATAGTTTATACCTAAGAAGTATTAAACCATTCCATCAAGGGAAACAGAAGTTGTAATAAATTAAACCGAGAGTTAAGTTTTTCAAACCCGGATTTTTCTAAGCCCGTGACCTTGACATTTGAGGCTAGCGGGCACCATGGGCTTTCTGTAGAATGATATGGGATGTTGCTTCAAATGCATGTATGGAATATTAAAGCATTCCATTGAGGGAAACAGAAGTTTAGAAACATAGCCAAACGAAAAAACTTAACGTTAAATGTATGTGTAAAGTAAGTCAATGAACCATGACAACTAGGTCAATGCCACATGGGTTGCATCTGTGTGAGATGGTTGCACCACAGTGTTGATGTATTATAAGTATGGAGGTCGTAGGACGTATCGTTTTCTGGAAACTGAGCTAAACGCAAAAACTTAACGTGAAATGTTGACGCTGCCGCTGATAACAACATATATCTTTATGGAGAAATAAATCAAACGACAAGATTAAAAAAACAAGAGCTGTATGAGAACAGCATAGCTCGACTACGAGGGTTGTCGATGTACACATAGCTTGACAAACAAGGTGCCTGCGGCCTGCATAAAAACCTTAACCAAGGTTTACTAAAAAACTTAACCAAGGGAAATTAAGTAAGTAAGTGAAGGTTAAATGAAGGTCAATGACAGGTATAGGTCAGGGGTTATTGATGTACATCACTAGGAGATGAAGTTTTCCAAGTATGGTTGCTGTAGGCCCAGGAGTATTCCATATACAAGCTTGACTAAAAACCTTAACCAAGGGGAAATAACTAAGTAATCCAAGGATAAAAGTAGGTCAAGGTCAAATGTTCGTCAGGGATTATTGATGTACATCACTAGGAGATGACGTTGTCCAAGTATGGTTGATGTAGGCCCAGGAGTATTCCATATACAAACTTGACTATAAACATTAACCAAGTAATTCAAGGTTAAATGTAGGTGAAGGTAAAATATAGATCATGGGTTATTGATGTACATCCCTATGAGAAAATGTTATCCAAGTATGGTGTCTGTATGCACAATAGTATTCCATCTACAAGCTTGACTAAAAACCTTAACCAAGGTTGACTAAAAACCTTAACCAAGGGGAATGAACTAATTAATTCAAGGTTAAATGTAGGTCAAGGTCAAATATAGGTCAGGGGTTGTTGATGTACATCACTAGGAGATGAAGTTGTCCAAGTACGGTTGGTGTAGGGGGGCCAGGAGTATTCCATCTACAAGCTTGACTAAAAACCTTAACCAAAGAGAATTAACTAAATAATTCAAGAGGAAATGTAGGTCAAGGTCAAATATAGATCAGGGGTTATTGATGTACATCGCTATGAGAAAAGGTTGTCCAAGTATGGTGTCTGTATGCACAATAGCATTCCATGTACAAGCTTGACTATAAACCTTAACCAAGGTTGACTAAAAACCTTAACCAAGGGGAATTAACTAAGTAATTCAAGGTTAAATGTAGGTCAAGGTCAAATATAGGTCAGGGGATGTTGATGTACATCACTAGGAGATGAAGTTGTCCAAGTATGGTGGATGTAGGGCCAGTAGTATTCCATATACAAGCTTGACTAAAAACCTTAACCAAGGGGAATTAAGTAAGTAATTCAAGAGGAAATGTAGGTCAAGGTCAAATATAGATCAGGGGTTCTTGATGTACATCGCTATGAGAAAAGGTTGTCCAAGTATGGTGTATGTATGCACAATAGTATTCCATGTACAAGCTTGATTAAAATCCTTAACCAAGGTTGACTAAAAACCTTAACCAAGGGGAATTAACTAAGTAATTCAAGGTTAAATGTAGGACAAGGTCAAATATAGGCCAGGGGTTGTTGATGTACATCACTAGGAGATGAAGTTGTCCAAGTATGGTTGGTGTAGGGCCAGGAGTATTCCATCCACAAGCTTGACTAAAAACCTTAACCAAAGACAATTAACTAAGTAATTCAAGAGGAAATGTAGGTCAAGGTCAAATATAGATCAGGGGTTATTGATGTACATCCCTAGGAGATGAAGTTGTCCAAGTATGGTGGGTGTAGGGCCAGGAGTATTCCATATACAAGGTTGTCAAAAACCAAGGCGTGACGGTGACGGACGCCGACGCGGGGGTGACAACATAAGCTCTAACTATTCTTCGAATAGTCGAGCTAAAAATGTATCCTTAGACTGAAATTGGTTAACAAATGTTAGTTGAAAGCTTATAATATAACATGAAAAACAAATACACAGAACAGAAAGGATACGAGCCACGTGGGTTTGTAAACGTCACTCTCCGTCTTGGAGAGACTTTTGCTGATGAGCTTGGTCACCACCTTCTTACCCCGAATAGCAAGCTTCATCCGCGGCTTCAGGTACAGGATACTACAGTACTCCTGCAACACGAGGGACAATTTGGGAAAACTAGGCTGATGAAGGTTATTAACCCTTAGATCGCTACTCACAACGATGGTCGTCTGCTGTTGCTTTTATATCTTACCTTATTTCTCAATAAAAACACAGTTTGACAGCACTTCAGAATCATTTCCAATGGAAATGATTTTAAAGGGCTGTCAATGCATGTTTTGATGACAAAAATTGAAAATAGAAAATAAACAGCAGACGACAAAGAAATTAAGATAGCGGTGTAAGGGTTAAAAACATTTCTTCATTAAATTGTTTATTCACGTTTAAATACAACATGTACAATCATATCTTTTCACATGCATACATAACACAAAACATTTGACATTACATGAAGTATATAGTGTATTATCGAGTGGTATTTAGAGAAATAGTTAGAAAAATATAGTAGAATGAAAGGAAATAAAGATATCCCTCCCTATGTTGATACCTGGTACACAATTCAGATACACTTAACATGATTATTATATTAAATGAGTATAAATAATGTACTTTATTGTTATGTGGTGCTATAAACATATTAATTGTCAAACCTACCCTACTCAATATTATGTTGTGTATCTTTTTTAATGGATATTTCTTCTTCTAAGGCTATTCTGTACTTCAAATAGTTTAACAATTGTTCAAATTCTATGTCACGACAGGGGCGGATCTGGAGGGGTGAACGTGTACACCCACCCCCCCCCCCCCCCCCCCCCCCCCCCGTTCAGCCACGGAGTTTACATAAATCACAGTTTACCACCAGTTGGAGTCTGAATTTACATGCCGTAAAACACAAGAAAGTGCATTTCGAAGAGCTCAAAAATAGGAAAAACCCCTAGTTGCGAACGGTAACTCTTGCAATTACTCCCGTACCGTCAATATAATGATACAATTAAATTATTGCGCCAACTGCAATTTGTCATTAAGTCCTAGAGAGATGATATGACAATTCACTGTATAATGCATGTCTTTACTGTTTAAAAACGGTCTAAGCTGTGACCAAAAGTGTTGCACACGAGTACATTCCCAAAATAGATGTTTTATATTTTCAGTCTACATGGAACAAAAATCACACAGGCTGCTACTTACGAAATTACAATGATAAAACAATTTATTTGTCCCCAGAATTCGCATTATATATTTATATTGAATATTCCGAACCTTTGAGTCTATTGTACATGTTAATGTAATTGGTAATATTTAAATCTGCTGCCAGGATAAATTAGAGTTTGGAAATTCAGTTGCCCATTTTTCTTCAGATTTTATTTTTTCTGCTTTTGTCCGGTTTATTTGTGATATATTTAGTACCATAATTTGCTAACACCACATTTGCACTTTTGTATTTTTGATATTAGGGCTTCAGTGTTAGAGGGAATGTTAATTTGTTCTGTTTTTTTATTTTTTCACTCCATACTGAATGCTGTTTAGAATAAATTGATATTTTATGAAAT
Source organism: Conchocele bisecta (assembly GCA_029237695.1). Classification (NCBI taxonomy): domain Eukaryota; kingdom Metazoa; phylum Mollusca; class Bivalvia; order Lucinida; family Thyasiridae; genus Conchocele; species Conchocele bisecta. The sequence goes on along the minus strand of CM055265.1, from coordinate 71,512,859 downwards.
CTTCATTAGTTGTTCAATATATTTAATTCCTTTTTCATACCAGTTTTGAAAAATAATGTTTTATTTTGATGTTTTAAATTTGACTTAGGCCTATCAAAAAAAAATGTTTGTTTCGGGGCACCCGACGAAAACGAAGCGCCGGGACAGGCATTGCGGTAACTGCAGAGGTTATCCGAATATACAATTGTGTCAGGTGATTTCGCGCGTCCGGTGATTTCGCGCACCTCTTTAATTCGAATTGTCAACCTCTCGCTATAAATAGTCCGCAGACGATAACTTGCTACTTGTTTACAAACAAACAGGTCATAAACAAAACACAGAATAGGTGAGACAGGTAAATATACCCGTGCCAGTATGCCTTTTCAATATTGATTTTGAGATTTGTCATCAAGTCCTATGTAGTCGAGGGGTTAGAGTGACTGATATCAATGCCGTAGGTAGTGAATTCGAATCTTAGTTTTATATACACATACTATTTTGATTTGTTTATATTTTATTATATATTTCTTTTTTTATGTGTGTTGCTCTTACAAATTACATTAATTAAGCAGGAAATAGATTACATGTAGAACGTTAGTCTCACTTTGAAGACAACTAATAACTATGCACATTTCATATGTGTCTACATGAAGAATCTGGGAGTAAGTAAGTAAGTAAGTAAGTAAGTAAGTAAGTAATTTGTTTATTATATTGACAGGTGTTAAACGAAACAGGGAATATGTACAATATGATATTTACGAAAACACCCGGCCCTATGGACCTACAAATGTATGTGTAAATATACAATGTAAACTCGTATGTTCTCGCCGATCATATCACAATGAGGTCATACAGCAAGAGTGATAACCCTTGCCGTTTCACTTATTCCCTCCTCCAGCAAGCAGTCATAAAAAGAACATAATGATATCGACAAAAGTAATGCATTTTGTGAGGTGCGAACTCACGACCAGATAAAACGAACAAAAGTTCTGCAAACGTATGGATATTCTCCCGCTTCGATACCACTGATCCACACTACATGTCTATTTTGCGCACCACGATACACTATTATATTGACATGCGTGCACGTGCACTTTATAATGTAGTTATTATGCACGAAAACGAGGCTATGATATGATAATGCACCTGGTCTACCTATATTTGGACTCATCGATTGACCTCCAGCAACTTCTTATCGTCTGTCATTTATACCTGATGTCGGTATATTAGAAGTCTACCTTTTCATAAACTATACAACTTCTGACGATATTTGGCCAGTCTAAGTATATTTGGTGAGTACAAGTTTGTTTTTGTGTCAGTTTTACTCTTCGTATCCTAATACATGCATACGTTTTATTTCTCAAAAAAAGATCACATTTTGCAGAAGGCATAGTCTGTCAAAATCATGTTTACTTCTGTTTTGTGAATGAAATAGTTGGCCCCGGATCGAGTATATTAAAACATACAAATGACGTCATTGGGGAAACTACCACAAAATGTTCAATGTATGGAAGCCCAAACTTGTTAGAATATTTCTTTTTGTAGTAGTATTTTGAGTACTTGCTTTAACCGTGGTATTAATCTACGCTGGATGTGTTATACTGTCATTAATTTGTTCATTGACTGTAATTTATCACAATCTGACTTATTGACCCCATTCCCTGAACGTAGAAATGACAGTCATGTTGGCGTGTATTGGCCACCATAGACAAATATAATTAACTGACTTCACTAAAATCGCACTGCGCAAGTGCACCGGACATCCAGATTTTCGGGGAATAACCAACGGGAGTTCACAAATGGCGGCCGTTTACATTGATGCACTTTGTTTTATTGCATGATATTTCGTAGAAATACGGCGAAATGGCGAGTTATTATGCATATAAAGTTGTAGGTCTGAATATGCGATATTTATAGATCGGTTACGTTATTGTTTCCTTAGCTGCGCGAAATCACCGGACATCACCGTAATCAACAACAACAACAACAACAACAGAAATTGCCAATTGGCACGATGGCTGCGGTTTCGTCTAGTGGGACTCGCATCTTGTTACGTATAAACATAGATGTATGCCTACATTCTCCAGAAAGACGAACATTTGACATTTTCCCTAGTTCACCAGTGTTTGCGGACATGATACCATTGCTCACGTGTAGAAATCAGGCATCAGCTCAGGATTATTCTGATTTCAGGGCTGAATATATAGTTTTCTTATTGTAAATATTCAGTTCTGATTTTGGGATTTTCCCCCCATTTGTACAGGCAATATATGGGATTTAGTACTAAACCCATTGACCCGGCCTTAAATGACATTAGCTGCTGGAAGGCCGTTAAACCCCAACAAATAATTGTTGACATAATATATTATATTCAATACAGGATGTACAGTTTCATGTGCATTCTGTGCGTTCTTTTGATGCAAAATATCCACCAGAATATACAATGAATTATGAGCTTAATTAATATTCATACTACAACTAATGGCATGTAAAGTAAACAAGGTACATGTTGTATTTAACGATTTACAGCTACATTTATAAAAAAAATAAAAAAAAAAAATAAAAAAAAAATCCCTACCTACCCTACCTACAGATTTTTAGCCCGTTCCCCTAAACAAACAATTTTTATTGATAGGCCTTATGCCAAATGATTTCTTTGGATACAATTTCGTTTTTGTTAGAATAATTTATACGTGCCCAAGCTTTCAAAACGTTATGATTAAAAAGGTGTTGTCTTCACTGATGTGCTTTATATCTTCTGGTGTTATGTTACAATCAAAGACATGTTAATATACTGCATTGTTCACTATGCTCATCGTGATATTTATGGCTGAATTGTGATCTGTGTGGACTCGGTTTAAAGCACTTCTCAGAACAAAATGGAATTTTCTGGAAGAAATCACAAATTTAAAAGCGGAGTGCATTCATTAATATTGATTTTCGGGAATTGTTTTTGACTATTAGGAAAAAAATAATATTATTTTTATAATAGACAAAAAAGAAAATTTCAGGATTTTCTCTTGTCATTTTCAGGGAGTAATTTAAGTCCAACTCCTGCTAATGAAAGCACCAAATTTAGCTTATTTTCTAATCCTATTATCAATTGTATATACATGTACATGTACTTATGTATGTATCACTTATCCATCATGAAATAAATAACGCTTAAAACAATGGCAGGTTTGGTGAACAAAGCCAGAAAATGAACAAGGCAATCACTGGTGAGCATTTGTTAAAAACCCAACCAAATTAATTGACATGAAATATGCAAAATTTGAATGTACATCCAAGTTTTACAATGGTGTGAAAGCCTAGATCTTACCAGAAGACTAACATTACCCAGCTAACTAGGGTAAATTTAGCCACCTGCAAACAGAAAATGCATTTGTTTTTTTATTTTCTTCAGTTGATTGATTTGGGTTTAAAATCCATTCAACAGCACGGTCGTATCAGGCTGTGACTGAAAATATGGGGCTTATGGATTTTGCGACCAGTGTGGATCCAGATCAATCTGCGCTGTTCACCATTCGTTCAATGAAGCACCCATCATGCTTCTAGCAAGCAATATAGATCGTTATAAGGCTACATGAGATAGCTATTTGATCAGGAGCTACACTGGTCATAAATCCCATAAACCCCCGTGGGCCGTTTCACTAAACTTCGTACGACTAAAATGTTCGTAAGTGCAAAATTATGATAGTCTGTAAATTTCACATTAACATTGTTGTCTTGTAAATAATTATTGGATTTACATGTATTGAGCATAGGCTGCATATGCAGCCTATACTCAATAAATGTGAATCCATAAATTGAAATTTACAGACGATCTTAAATTTGCACTTACGAACATTTTAGTCGTAAGAAGTTTAGTGAAACGGGCCCCAGTTCTCCTGTCAAAGCCACATACACAAACCAGTGGAATCCCGCTCGTACGATCTACATGCTGCAAAGACAATGTACACTCAACTGACCCTGAGTGAGCGCCGGTATTCGGGAGACGCTGTGTGTATTGGTCGGTTGATGGACGTCTGGTCAATAAGGTGCGATTCGGGGTTCCGAATGTCCCACTTGTCGCTCTCAAAGTCCAGCTCAAATGTCCCAGACTTGTCACTGAAAATAGAGAATACGTTAGTTTTTAATACATTGAGACTCGGACATGCATATGTACATACCTCTATATCAGTCTCTGCAAAAAACATGTCCGGTCAAATTGTTTTCTTTTCAGTTTGCAGTTCAAATAAGTGAATGTTTAAATTTGTTATATGTTTTTATCATTTGTTCGCTATTTAGTATTGAAGAAATTCAATAATCCATTTGTAAAAGTAAAATATACAATGATTTTAAAATCCGGGGGTGTAGTACGCTTTAGACACAAAGCTTATCTGGAGCTCTGTACATGCCCACTCAGTAGGCACAAAATGTTTTTTCTAGGAATTAAATAAGTATATAATTGTGTCACTCTTCTACCTGTTTATGAGTGCCCGCTAGTAATATTTATTTACTGATAGTAACTCGCGGTGGTATCAGGCTATTTTCATATGCAAATGAGGCATGATATTCTTTTTATTATTTATACTAATTAAATGTGTCACCTGAACAAATAATAGTTTTGACACATTATAAAGTATGATCAGTACACATCAAAAAATAAATACAGAGAATAAATAGTAATGTCCGTTAACATTTAAGGAAGCACGGTTATTGCCCCTGATATCAGTGTGGAAATTTACGTCTGATATACAATGTATAATAATGCCAATCAATTTGTGGGGTAATGGTGAATGAATGTATATTTTGCCAGAAAATGTATCAGATGACGTCTCTGATATAAAGAACATGTTGTGTCTACTGAGTGGGCATGTACCTTTAAATACCACCAAAAATCAATTTTATTTTTATAAATGTTTTGTTTTTCGGGCTGCTAAAAATTCCCAGTTCATCAGACTGAATGTCTTGTAAAGTGTTGGCAGTTTTGCGGAGACTGCTAAAGCCTACTTACACTTTCAAGTTGTAAATGATGATATTGGTGCCGGTTTTCATTGTGCCGAGAGCATTGAGGTCGGCCAGCAACTCGTGCTCACTTCTGAAGATTGAGTGCTTCAGGATGGCCTTGATGTTATTGCTCTCTGCCTCGCTGTGTGATCGCGTCTCTGATACGTGCTAAGGAAAGGTGTTTCATGTATCTACGGGCCGTTTCACTAAACTTCGTACGATTAAAATATTTGTGAGTGCAAAATTATGATAGTCTGCAAATTTCAAATTAACAATGTTTTTTTGTAAACAATTATTGGATTTACATTTATTGAGCATAGGCTGCATATGCATATGTCTGTTTCATGAAACATGCCCAAATTTTACAGCTATATAAACAATGCAAAAACAATAAAATAAACAAAATTATAGTATATTTATTTTATCAAAACTTTATTGATGATCAAAGAAAGTGAAAATAAAGTTAAATTAGAAAAATGTCCCCATGTTAAATCACCATAGACATGTCTATGGGCATCTAACATGCAGGGGTGTGAGCAGCATATAATAAAGCATGTCAGTTGTCAACACTACGCGCGCGCACGAGAATCTTGACCTAGAATTATGCGATGGTTAATGAAATTGCACGTACGCCCAGCCCAACCTAAATACATACGGAAAATTAATCGTCTAGGATATACAATGATTAATTACATAGGCCTAAACATGTCGCAAATAAAGGTTAAACTGAATTAAGTTCGTGTGGAAATCAGATCAGCTGCACTTCCATTGGCGTATCTATAGGCTAACGTAGAGATAGATCTGCTGACAGTGAGACACCTTTTAGTGTATACCAATCACGACCTGGACCAGACGTCTATTCGACATCGGAAACGGACGTTGATCCGACGTCGTGATTCCGACGTCAACCCGACGTTGTGTTTGTGTCGCGACGAACTACGACTAGCAAACAATGTCAGTACAACGTCGTAATCCGACGTCGTGATTCCGACGTCGGGGTTTCGACGTCGGACTGACGTTGGATTTGAGTCGCCGACATCGCGACCTGGATCCGACCTAGATCCGACGTCGTACCGACGTCGTGTGTTTGCTGGGATATTGTGAGAAAGGAGGAAATTGGTGAAAAATGTTCCCATTCACCCCCTCAAAAGAAGTCAGATTTTTTAGCAGCTTCAACAAAATCCAGCACAATTTTTTTCTTCAATAATTTCTGTGAAAGTGTTAATGATATGTTGTTGGTTATTGTTGAGCCTACCCAAACTTGCCTTAATTAATATTGTCATACCGCAGATAAGTTTCTCGGCTTTTGATTGGCTAGCTTGCCTGGTCATATATATTATATGACCTGTCAAGGCCGTCGAACATAGAGAAATTGCGATTCCCCTCAGGCGCCTCGCGTCCAATGAAGACACATTTTGAAAGCGTCTAGCGATTGCGAATTGTATTCCTCACTAAGCACAATAAAACCCCGAATTGATTAATACAAGTAACAAATTGTACACTCAAAAACCAGTCTTTAATTGTTTTGACTTTTTCCATAAATATTCTTCGCTCATCAAAATATGAGCGAAAAATTAGCCAAAATAACGAAAATTGCTTTTCAAATCTCAACACGCTTGACTTCGTGAGACGGCTATATTTAGGTCACAAACTATGGGTTCCACGCACGAAACCGCGGCGTAGCAATGACAGCGAATGTTTGGGAACCAGTCGCATTATTCTAGAGGTGCCAAAGGGAGAGCAGATCGATAGAGCAGTGGAATATAAATTAAATTACACGATATAAAAAAATCTGTCGTAAAGTCGTTTTCGATGGATTTCTTACTCCATATTTAGTTTGTTTTCGTTTAATAAAAAAACAAAATGTTCATTTACGCCTTTATATTAAGACTGACGGTAGAAAATCGAATCTCGGATTATTTTTTTTTGAAAAAACGCAAAGATCAAAAGAAGTGATCTGTTCATACGGCCAAATACAGGATCTGCGGTATGACAAATACGTTATTGTGATTCTACACAGGCTACATGGTGTAATATTGCCCGTCTGCAAGTATGTTCACCCGAGGCGATAGCCTCGGGTGAACATACCTCCAGACGGGCAATATTACACCATATAGCCTGTGTAGAATCACAATAACTTATAATATTCCTGTCCAGTTAATCTTAACTCTTAACACCATATTCTTAACACCATATTCCCCAAATAGTCAACCCAAAAAAAAGGATATTGGTTTTAAGGTCCCATGTAACAATTGGCACCAGGACACAGTCGGCCTGTATGGCGGTGAGGTAGGTCTGTGACAGCATCGCCACGCTCATCGACTCGTAGCACCGGGTGAACACGATCGTGTCATTCCCCAGCCGCATGGATCCGCTCTTGAAACCGTTGCCATAGTGACCAATCGGCCGGACACCGTCAATCTCAACTTTCTCACAGTACCCAAAACTGAATGCAAGTGCCGTAAAAACGCTAAATACTCGGACACAGGGCGACACAGCCAGAACATAAAGGCATTAACTTTCTATCAACTCTTTCTGCGCCCGCTGGCGCAACAAGTTACAGTGGGGTCATTAATTACATTGCTGTCAAATAAAAAAAAGCTAAACAAAAAATGAAAAAAAGAAAAAGCTAAAAAATTAGCTTTTTTTTTCTTTCATTTATTGATGCTTTTAGGCATATTTAATGTATTTATAGACCTCGGTCCGTTACGTCAACCTGTGGCTGGCGCAAAAAGTTATGCAGTTAAAAATCAACCAAATCATTTGAATATTACAATTTCCTTCATACTACATGTTAATGGGACATTTATCTCTTCAAACAACATGTACCTGTTAAATCTCTTAAAACACATTTATTCACATTATACCAACACATTGCATGTCAACGGCATTTTTCTATTTTCATGATATTAATGTAATTACTCCCCTTTAATTTCACAGTCTGTTATTTATATTAATTAGCATTAGTAATTTGGGATTAAATTGAATTAAAGCTACATTTTCTTTTGGTGTTTTTACTACCGTTATTATTGTATAACTTGACACATAAGAATAATAGCTATTTTTTTTACATTAGAAATAATTTTTACTGTAATTATTATTGACCATTTGCTGAATTATTTAGCCATGCATATATACGATTTATGTACAGCATATGCTTTCATTTTGACAATAAAATGACATTTGTGCGTTCTATCTTTAAGTCGCCCTGCGTTACAGACAGAAGTTTCGGGTTATTGAAACCGTTGCCATAGTGGCCAATCAGCCGGACACCACCAATCTCAAAGTTCTCGCAGTACCCATAACTGAAAGCAAGTACCGTACTAACGCTAAATATATTCGGGCACAATTTAATTGATACTATGAAACCGTTGCCATAGTGACAAATAGGCCGAAATAGGCCGAATTCAGCCAATCTCAACTTTCTCTAAGTACCCAAAACTGTAATAACTCCCACAAAAAAGAGTGTCCCAATGTTTAGGCATAGTAGGGCTGTACTGATTTGTCGCAATAATTATATTGTTTTGGGAAACCCCTTAGTGTCCGAATAATTAGGGTTATTATGGTAAAGCTAATTTTTTTTCTGGGGTGGGGGGGTGGGGGGGGGGGGGTTGGGAATTATTCTGGAAAACATATACATGCAAAACCATAATGGTTTCCTACAAACAAAGGGTATCACAGTCTATCGACTTTAATATGGCTACATTGGTTTACTACGATACTAATGTATTTGGATATAATTTGGTTTGGGAAATTCCTATAAAATAGGGCCTATTTTCAGAGCTCCAGATAAGCTGCGTATTTGCTTAAATACCCAATTAAAATTGCCAAAAACCCAATTGAAATCAGAAGTTGCGAGTATTAAAAACAATTTTGTGGTACCTTTATCATGGTGATAGAAAATAATAAACAGACCACAAATATAGCATATTTTTCTTATTTTCCACGAAAACACATCTTGGTATTTCATTAGAATTGTCTCCAAGGAGACAATTCTAATGAAATGCCAAGACATGTTTTCATTTTGAAGCAAACTATTCAATAATTGGTGTCTGTTGATGTGTAAACAGTAGTGTGATTTTATTTTACCCAATTCAAACTTTGAAATACCCAAATTGCTTCAGAAATGATGGAGGGAAAATACTCAATTACTATTTCCTTATCTGGAGCCTGTATTTTATAGGGGATTCCCAATCCAAAGTGTACCCAAATATTTATTATTATTACAGTAATTCGGACATTGTTAACGACAATAACCAACACAGCCTAAATGTCAGATGTAAAATGTTCAATGCCTCAATTTAACCTTTATTATAATGGCTTTAAAGGTACATGCCCACTCAGTAGGCACAACATGTTCTTTATATGAATTAAATAAGTGTATACATGTAATTGTGTCACTATTCCGCCAGTTCTAAAGATAACGAGTCGCCGCTATACAGGTATAATCATTTAGTAATATTTATTTACTGATAGTGACGCGCGTTGGTATAAGGCTATTTTCATATGCAAATGAGGCATGGTATTTTTTAATTATTTCTACTAATTAAATGTGTCACCGGAAACAATAATATTTTCGACAGATTATAAAGTATGATAATTGCACATCAAAAAATAAATACAGACTATAATAGTAAGGACCATTAACATTTTAAGGAAACACGGGTTAATACTGAATGAATGTTTATTTTGCCAGAAAATATATAGAGATATAAAAAACATTTTGTGCCTACCGAGTGGGCATGTACCTTTACACTCCATGAATGCATAAAATCAATTACTAAATAAAATAGGCTTTCACAGTGGAAGAACACAGCGTAACAACAATCACAATAGACTACTGTCTGTTTCACGAAAGCTGCCCAAATTTTACGGCTACATCAACAATTCAAAAACAAGATTTCTTTTGATAATATTAAATTAAAGGACAAATTAAGAATGAGCCTTCTTTTTATTTCGTGAAATTCGGTCAAATATTGATTTTATTACGAAAAATTGATTTGTCTATGGGAATTTAACATGGGGGAAAAAGTGGTAAGGAAGTGTGGGAGGAGTCAAAAAACGAAAAAATTTGGAAATTGACTCCGAAACCTGACTAGATAGCTTGGATATGATCTAACTAAGAAAACAAAAGTTAAATTTTAAAAATCGGTCCAGTATTTCTGAAATTCTAAAAATTTCCTTTCCCCATGTTAAATCCCCATAGACATCTTCACTCCGTGAAGATGTCTATGGGGATTTAACATGGGGAAATTTTGTTTTCGCAATAAAATCAATATTTGACCAAATTTCACGAAATAAAAAGAAGGCTCATTCTTAAATTTTACTTTAATTTAATATTATCGAAAAAAATATGGTTTTTGAATTGTTTATATGACCGTAAAATTTGGGCAGCTTTCGTGAAACAGACTATAGTGAAATACATATCTAAATAGAAAACATGTTATGTGATCATTAAAGCTACATTGTATACTACTGTGCTTAACTGCTTATGCAATAATATAATCTAACAGTTGTGTTGGTTTATATGATAATGAAAAGTTGTTGACTGAGGCGATTAACCCTTTCAACACCACATGCCTGTATTGTGGTATTGGCAAGAAGTGTAGATCCAGATGAGCCGGCTCGTGACGAGAGCCGTCTCATCAGGATCTGCACTTTTTGCAACTAATTTTCATATTTTTTTAGAAAAAAAAAACAACACCCCCTTTTCATAAATGGACTAGTCTGAAAATCATTTTGTGACGATTGGATAGGTAGGAAAATTAACACATCACAGTCCATTCCAGTTATTTAGGGTTGAAAGGGTTAAGAAACTTGGCATATCATTGTTTCTTATGAATTCACTAAAGTAACAAGGTGTATGATCACGTGGTTACAACAACAACAAGTACTGAAACTTCCAGAAGCCCTCCGATTCAAAGTAAAGTACATATTATTTTATTTTGTCCTAATTATGTAACGGATTTTGATGAAATATGGCACATCAAACGCGCCTTGTTAAGCTGCATTAGGTGGTCTCCGACACGGAAATCGATTCTTCGCAAAAATGACATACATGTAAGTCTGTGCCGAACTCCCGGGACTTTGGCCCAAACTTCTGTCGTTTTTGCGAAGAATCGATTTCCGTGTCTACAGACACGGAAATCGAGGCTTCGCAAAAACGACATAAGTATGTGCCGAACTCCCGGGACGACCAAATGCAGCTCATGAAGACGCGTTTGCTGCGCCATAGTTCATCAAAATCCATTGCATATTAAGATAGATATCAAATAATACTTACTTTGGAATGGGCGAGATTTCAACACTTTCAGCTATTGTTGTTGTTGTTGTAACCATCTGATCATGCATCTTGTGTAAAATTGTCTATTTAAATTTACCAGTTCATTGAGTTAGAACAGTCATTAGCCATTTGCTAAGTCATTAAACATAATGATTACAATGCTGACAGAGCTCCAGATAAGGTGCGTATTTGCGTAAATACCCAATTAAAATTGCCAAAAACTCAATTGAAATCAGAAGTAGTGAGTATCAAAAAGCAATGAAAAATTTGTGGTATCTTTATCATGCTACAGAAAACAATAAACAGACCACAAATATGTCATATTTTCTTATTTTCTTATTTTTCAATGAAAGCACGTCTTGGTATTCCAAGGAGACAATTCTAATGAAATGCCAAGACATGTTTCATTTAGAAGAAAACTATTCAATAATTGCTGTCTGTTGATGTGTAAACAGTAGAGTGATTTTAGTTTACCCAATTAAAACTTTGAAATACCCAATTGCTTCAGAAATGATGGAGTAAACATACTCAATTACTAATTCCTTATCTGGAGCGCTGATGCTAAATTAAATTTTGTGTCTAATGTTCACACTTTACCATTGTTCTCATCAACAACACAGCACTTAAGAATCATTTCCAATGGGTATTTTCTATTCAGCATTATTAAAGAAAATTGTCAAATCTTGGAGCAAATGCAAAATTTCAAGTGAATGATGCGGTCAGAAATGACTCGTGACCAATCAAGTTTAGAAGTTAATTCTTAACAAGAGTGCCGAAGGTCACAATATACGCCCGTCGAGGCAAGGCCAGTCAACAAGGGGAGATAACTCATCTTGCCATGATAAACATGTATACCGAATTTGGTTTCGATCGGTGAAGTAGAACTTGAGTTATTGCGTGGACAAAGATACAGAATGCGAAAATTAAAAATGGCCGCCAAGGGGAGAAAAGTCATCGGATTTTTTTCGAAATCAATAGGCTTCTTCATCTTGCCGTGATAAACATGTATGCCGAATTTGGTTACGAGCGGTGAAGTAGAACTTGAGTTATTGCATGGACAAGGATACAGAGTGTGAACAATAAAAATGGCCGCAAAGGGGAGATAAGTCATCGGAAAGTTTTGAAAATAGATACTTCTTCTTCGGCTTGCCGTAATAAACATGTATACTAAATTTGGTTACAATCCGTAAAGTAGCACTATAGTTATTGCGTGGACAAGCTGTGCCCGCCCTCCCGTACTATATGAATACATAATACGTCCCGTTTTTTCAAATGGGCATATAAAAATGTAAAACTTTTATTGCAATCTAAGTAATTGCAGGAGCTCTGTTATTTAATTACGTCATCATTTTGGTCAACTTGTCCTCGTTCATTCCGTTTCCATTGTCGACAAAGGTGAGCGTGTTGTAGGTGTTGATGACCCGCTTGTCTATCCGTAGATCAGTGGCATCCACATCCGGGTCATACGCATTATCTATGAGGTACAGCAAAGAGAAACTCAGAGCTCCAGTAGCATATTTCACCAACATTGCAAAGTATACTTTTCTAGCAAAGTATACTTTGATGGAGAAATTTTCAATTTTATGATAAATTTATTAATTTTTATTATACTGAATTTATTACATTATCACAGCCATTTTGGCTGTGATAATGTAATAAATTCAGTATAATAAGTCTGCATACTTTTAATCATCAATTATATGCAGTCGTTAGTTCTATATGAAATAATGCATTTCAAGAAAAATAATGATTTCTCCCTCAAAGTATACTTTGCTAGAAAAGTATACTTTGCAATGTTGGTGAAATCGGCTACTGATAAGCTGCGTATTTGCTTAAAAACCCGATTAATATTGCAAAAACCCCAATTGAAATCAGAAGTAGCCAGTATCAAAAAGCAATAACAATGTTGTGGTACCTTTCTCATGCTGCAGAAAACAATAAACAGACCACAGATACATGTATAGCATATTTTTCTTATTTTCCATGAAAGCACATCTTGGAATTTCTAATGAAATTCCAAGACATGTTTTCATTTCGAAGCAAACTATTCACTAATTGCTGTCTGTTGATGTGTACACAGTGTGTGATTTTATTTTACACAATTTAAATTTTGAAATACCCAATTGCTCCAGAAATGATGGAGTGACACTACTCAATTGCTAATTCCTTATCTGGAGCCCTGGAAACTAGAATATGATACAAATATGTGATAGTTGTTTGGGATTATTAAAATTAACAAACAAGAAACCAATGAGACGATTCTAAAGGACTCTCAACTTGCTATTTTTCATAAAGAAATTTCACCCCAAGTTGGTCAAATTACGCACCTTAACTGGAGCTCTAGATAGGACATGTAAGTTTCAAGTCAATCAGATTTAGGATGGTGGAGATATTTGGTACTTAAAAAACTTTAACATAGATTTTACAAAAAAAAACTTTAACGCAAATTAGTAATTTGATCTTAACCTTGGGCATGGGGGCCGCATGGGTGGGCTATAGAATGAAACTAGAAAATGTGGTCTGTCGACGCACGTAGGGCCCCTATTTTAGAAACTCTTACAAAAACTTTCAAAAAAAAATAAACAGACCGTCAGCGGACGTATGATCAGTAGCGAGGGTAATTGTATTAAGGTAGAAGGATGTATCGTTACTAAGTACATGTAATGAATATGTGCAAAATGAAGATATTAGCTGAAGGCAAACAGAAATTACAGATGATTCAAGAAACTCGTACAAAAACTTTCAAAAAAATAAACAGACAGACGGATGGCCGTCCTAATGATCAGCAGCGAGGGTAATTGTATTAATGTGGAAGGATGTATCGTTACTAAGTAATGCATGTGTGTAATATGAAGATATTAGCTGAATGCAAACAGAAATCATAGGTGATTTGAGAAACTCTTACAAAAACTTTTACAAAATAAACGGACGGACAGACAGTGCGAAATCTATAGGGCACCGTTACGGATCGCACCGTCCGTCTGTCTGTTTACAGACAGACGGACGGTGCGATCCGTAACGAGGGTAATTGTATTAACGTGGAAGGACGTATCGTAACTAAGTAATGCACGTGTACAATATGAAGATATTAGCTGAAGGCAAACAGCCACTAGGAAATGTAGCTTGTCGACGCACTTAGGGCCCTATTGAGAAACTCTTACAACAAGAAATGTGGCCTGCTGGCACACGAATATCCCCGGTGGCAGATTTGAGAAACTGTGGTAAAGTTAATTAACCAAAGTGATAAGTATTCACAAGCACATTTATGAAGGTCAAAAGGTCATGGTGATATTAAGGCAGTGTTGATGTGTGGTATTTGTCCACAAGTATGATGCATTGACAATCCATAAGTGTTTCAGCAACATTTCGAAGGTGAATAAGGTGAAGGTCGTGTTAATGGTGGCGCAAGTGTGCGACAAATGTTCAGGTGATTCTAGTGATTCTAGTGTCCAAGTATGGAAGCAATCCGTTGCGTAATATTGAAGATATTACTTGTTAGAGAAACTCTTACAAACTTTTGACGTAAATGTACATGGACGTACGAAACCTCATGAGCAACGCAATATGACCCCACCCACACTTTGCTATCGCATAGGGGGCATAATAAACAGACAGACGGGGCGAAACATATAGGGACGATAATAAATATGGATGGTGATATGTGACGTTTCAAGTCAATCGGTTGTGGAGATATTTGGTACTTTAACACTAACGGAAATGCCGAATGCACTGACACACACCAACAGCGGCGACTATATCATACTGACCGCAAGCGGCCGTGATAGACACTGAATTTAGTTCTTGACTATATAACGCTATACTTTTATCTTTACATGGCCCGAGCTGACAATAAATCTGGTCCGAGATGACCACCAATGTGGTCCGACTTGACCACCAACGTGGTCCGACTTGACCATGGTCCGATTTGACCATGGTCCGAGGTGACCATAGGCCGACTTGACCATGGTCCGACTTGACCATGGTCTGCCGTGACCATAATTATGTAGATGCACAGGCTGAGCTGGATCTGTACTGGTGGTAAAAACCATAAGCCCCATTTCTGCAGCCAAAGCAACATAATTATAGTAATAACAAAGAAAGCCAGAGCTCCAGATAAGCTGCGTATTTGCTTAAATCCCAATTAAAATTGCCAAAAACCCAATTGAAATCAGACGTAGCGAGTATCAACAAGAGCTGTAGGAGAACAGCATAGCTCGACTACGAGGGTTGTCACATAGCTTGACAAACAAGGTGGCCGCGGCCCGCATAAAAACCTTAACCAAGGTCGACTAAAAACCTTAACCAAGGGAAATTAACTAAGTAATTCAAGGTTAAATGTAGGTGAATGTCAGATATAGGTCAGGGGTTATTGATGTATATCACTAGGAGATGAAGTTTTCCAAGTATGGTTGCTGTAGGCCCATGAGTATTCCATATACAAGCTTGACTAAAAACCTTAACCAAGGGGAAATAACTAAGTAATCCAAGGGTACAAATAGGTCAAGGTCAAATATAGGTCAGAGATTATTGATGTACATCACTAGGAGATGAAGTTGTCCAAGTATGGTGTCTGTATGCACAATAGTATTCCATCTACAAGCTTGACTAAAAACCTTAACCAAGGGGATTTAAGTAAGCAATTCAAGAGGAAATGTAGGTCAAGGTCAAATATAGATCAGGGGTTATTGATGTACATCCCTATGAGAAAAGGTTGTCCAAGCATGGTGTCTGTATGCACAATAGTATTCCATCTACAATCTTAACTAAAAACCTTAACCAAGGTTGACTAAAAACTTTAACCAATGGGAATTAACTAAGTAATTCAAGGTTAAATGTAGGTGAATGTCAGATATAGGTCAGGGGTTATTGATGTACATCACTAGGAGATGAAGTTTTCCAAGTATGGTTGCTGTAGGCCCAGTAGTATTCCATATACAAGCTTGACTATAAACCTTAACCAAGTTTGAGTACAAACCGTAACCAAGGGGAAATAACTAAGTAATTCAAGGTTAAATGTAGGTAAAGGTAAAATATAGGTCAGGGGTTATTGATGTATATCCCTATGAGAACATGTTATAAAAGTATGGTGTATGTATGTACAATAGTATTCAATCTACAAGCTTGACTAAAAACCTTAACCAATGGATTTAAGTAAGTAATTCAAGAGGAAATGTAGGTCAAGGTCAAATATAGATCAGGGGTTATTGATGTACATCCCTATGAGTGAAAGTTGTCCAAGTATGGTGTCTGTATGTACAATAGTATTCCATCTACAAGCTTGACTAAAAACCTTAACCAAGGTTGACTAAAAACCTCAACCAATGGGAATTAACTAAGTAATTCAATTTTAAATGTAGGTCAAGGTCAAATATAGATCAGGGGTTATTGA
>CM055265.1:71362239-71495716 GCA_029237695.1 Conchocele bisecta | reverse complement strand
CTTTGCAATTTTGATGAAATCGCCTACTGATGTGCAGCATTAGCAGAAACAAATGTGACGTTTGACGCAAATACGCATGTGATGTCATACATCACACAATTTACGTCACTTAATGACGTCAGAACGTTATGACGTTTTACCTGCACAGACGTATTTGAACTGCATTAAATATTCAGAATATGGGAATGGTAATGACATATAAATTTGTTTGGAAAGCCTTAGCGGCGCTGAATTAGCCGACACCATTGTATACAAAGAACGCTTCGAACGCACATTTGGAAAGACTACTCCGTCATCTTATGTAATGCATTGTAATAAAGTCTCGGTGTGACATTTCAACCAAACCTGAAGTTTGACATGCATATGGACAATAATGTACTCAAAGTAAATATTGAAATAGAGTTATTGGTGTAATTAGGAATAGTTTTGAATATCTGGAAAAAGATACATTCCTTACATTATACAAATTCTTAATCAGACCACGACTTATACGACTTACACAGACCATATACTGAACGGATGATCCAACTTGGGCTTCCTCATGTACGTTAGAGTACAGACGGGCGAGATACGATATGCTTCAAGTGTACATAATATTGCAGGGCCTGAAAATAGCAGATTTTACCAGTAGGTCCGGGACCTAACAAGGAAAAAGGTGAAAGGTCCGAGGACTTTTTGGAAGGTCCGAGAGGATATTCGTAAGAAAAATGGTAGAAATATGTGTCTGTTTCATAATAAATGACTCGTCACACCATGTGTAAATACTTGAATAATTCACCAAAAATTATCTTATAAGACGAACGGAACGGATTTATCATCGCAACTAATGATGATCGCAATTTAAATTTTATCACAGGTCCGGTGGACTTTTTGCTTGTAAAATACAAAGGTCCGACATTAACATTTGCAGGTCCAGGACCTCAGACCAGTGTTATTTTCAGTCCCTGTATTGACGATACTGTGGGGAATATTTTTTCATTGAATGAGCCTGTCACTCGCGGTCATAACTTCAAGATATACAGACGCCAGTGTCGACTAAAGATTAGAGAGAATTCATTTGTTTTCAGAGTAACTGATATATGGAATCGGCTTCCTGCTCGAGTTTTAAATCCCTGCTGAACGAGACGAGCTGGAACCGTCACAAGTTTGTACCAACATACAGAGATATCAAGCGCATTCCTATAAACTGTATTAACTAGATTGGTCAGTAAGCGAGGCTTACGGAATACCCCCCGCGTGGGCCCAGGTACCCCTAAATATGTAAAATTGTCAAAGTGTGTGGGCTTGTGACCTTGACTCTGGGCTTAGCGGGGGCGGCACGAACGTGAATTTGTCACAGGGTGGTAGAGGTCAATTGGAGCAATGCGTCTGTGAAATGTGAAGCAGATCCGAGTCAGGAAATAGAAGTTATAACATATTTCTCTGATGTTAAGTTTTGTAAAGAGACTAAATATGTAACCTTGACCTTGAGATCAGTGGGGATAGGTCACAGCATGATAGTAGAGCATTAGAGGAATGCATGCATGAAATATTAAGAATTTGCAATGAAGGAAATAGAAGTTATAACATATTTCTCTGATGTTAAGTTTTGTAAAGATACCAAGTATTTGACCTTGACCTTGGGATCAGCAGGGGCTGGACGGTCGTAGATTTGTCACAGCATGATAGTACAACCTTAGAGGAATGCATGCATGAAATATTAAGAATTTTAGATGAAGGAAATTCAAGTTATAACAATATTTCTCTGATGTTAAGTTTTGTAAAGAGACTAATTATTTGACCTTGACCTTGGAATCAGCGGGGGTTGGACGGTCGTGGATTTGGAACAGCATGGTAGTAGAGCCTTACAGGAATGCACGAGTGAAAATATTAAGCATCTTAGATGAAGGAAATAGAAGTTGTAACATATTTATCTGATGTTAAGTTTTTAAAAGAGACTAAGTATTTCACATTGACCTTGGGATCAGCGGGTGTTGGACGGTCGTGGACTTGGCACAGCATGGTAGTAGAGCCTTACAGGAATGCATGTGTGAAATATTAATCATTTTAGATGAAGGAAATAGAAGTTATAACAATATTTATCTGATGTTATGTTTTGTAAAGAGACTAAATATTCGACATTGACCTTGGGATCAGCGGGGGTTTGACGGTCGTGTATTTGGCACAGCATGGTAGTAGAGCCTTACAGGAATGCATGTGTGAAATATTAAGCATTTTAGATGACGGAAATAGAAGTTATAACAATATTTCTCTGATGTTAAGTTTTATAAAGAGACTAAGTATTTTACCTTGACCTTGGGATCAGCGGGGTTTGACGGTCATGGATTTGGCACAGCATGGTAGTAGAGCCTTACAGGAATGCATGTGTGAAATATTAAGCATTTTAGATGAAGGAAATAGAAGTTATAACAATATTTCTCTAATGTTAAGTTTTGTAAAGATACTAAGTATTTGACGTTGACCTTGGGATCAGCGGGGGTTTGACGGTCGTGGATTTGGCACAGCATGATAGTAGAGCCTTACAGGAATGCATGTGTGAAATATTAAGCATTTTAGATGAAGGAAATAGAGGTTATAATAATATTTCTCTGATGTTAAGTTTAGTGACGGACGGACGGATGGACGGACGGACAGCCTGACTCCAGTATACGCCCCCCCCCCCCCCCACAACTCGTTGCGGGGGATATAATAACTACAAATACGAGGGGTCTAAGAAGTTATAAACTTATAACGACCTGATCATCAAAGGTATATCAAAGGTAGCCCCAATTATCATGGATTCGTGCCTTCTCATTGATTCGTGCCCCTAGAAAACAAGTGAATAAGCATATTATAAGAATAATGTTAATTGAAAATTATTTAAAAAATGTATTTTAAGTTGTATCCCACGGTTTTCTAAGTTACAGTTACATACAATTGTGATTTACCACTTATTTTGTGATTTTTCTACATAGTTCCTTAATCTGAAGAGGGTCTGTTCGCAAATGATGCATAAAGTGTGATATATGTTGATTTCTAGGTGAATCTGGACTTCACCATATTTAAATTTGATTCATCTAGGCAGCAAAACTTCTTTATTGTGTGAGTGATCAAGGAATGTCACTCAAATGTGCAAAAAGTTGTAGGGCACGAACCTGACGAGAAGTTTCAAGATCAATTAGGCGACTTGGGTGGATTATTTCTAGGGCCTCTAAGACCACAGGTGATTCTAGCGTGTCTTGGATGGTCAATTATTGTTTGTATATACATGAAAAACCTTTCTAAACAATGTAAAAAACAATTCAAATGTGCCCGGGTGTAAATGTAATAGTACTTAGAAAGGTACAAAACTCCCATTCGCCACCATTTTAACGCCGGAAAAGCCACACGTAGTAGACAATTGGAACTCGCCTATACAACGCATTACAGCGTGTCGAAACCGCTGCATAGGTTGGGTTTTCGGCATAGATTTTACAGTTGCTAATACATTAACATAAATGACTAAGAATTAACTGTCCAGGACTTTTTGTTACGTCACAAATGTCTTGGTGTCCAAGATTTTAATAACAATAAAATGCAGATTTAATTAAGCGAACCAAAACCGATTCAAGGTAGCTAAATGCTGTACCAATGACAAAGATAAACGCATCGAAGTGAAGACCGAAAATAAAGTGTCAAAGTTTTTCATTTTTGTGGATGTAACACTGGACGCAAAGGTCAAATTACTGTAAAATATTAACAGCATGGTTATTGCCTAGGTTTTTAAGATGTAGAAACAATAGAATGCCAATCAACTGTTGCAGTTTACATATTCAAACAAGTGATGCACCTGCAACAAACACAACATGGATGCTATTGTTTATGGATGTAACTGGACACCAAACACATTATCTGGGGCTGATTTGTGGTGTCTTTGTTACGACGATTTGCGTCCAGTTGCGTCATTTCCACAATCCATAAAGCTCATCAACATTACTAAAGCAACGAATGTGCGTACATTTGCAATGCATTCCTGTTACACGATCTCGTCCCATACCGATGTGTGTCATTTCATAAAACACAAAAGGCCGTGTAATAGTCAATTGATTTATTATGACGCAACCAGGACACGAGCAACATTTCCCTTCATTGGAATTGAAATAACCCTCAAACGAAAACAACACCTCTGTACACTTGAATAAACAACACATGAATATCAAGAAACGTTCTCCTTTTGCTTTACGTCTACATAGTGTCGATAAGACATACTTTTGTGGAAGACAATCGTCATATTCGGGACGTAATCGATTTTAAACTTATCGGGATGGCAGCGTGCCGGCATTGACCGTTGCTGTTTCTGGCGGGCTGTGCCACGAGTGCCACAAACGGACGCGATGTCGTTCAGTTTAATGTCGCAAATCGGCATAAATAAAATTATATCATGAAAATAATCATAAATAAGCTCACTAAGAGTACTTAAATATATAATTTGGGGCGTAACTTTTTGACACGGAAATCAGTTGGCAATTTAAGATTGAGTTCTTGCCTTTCCAGTTTATATAACTGTCCAAACTAATATTTGATTATACAGTATGACGTTGTGCCAAACGCAATACATCTTCATGTGTCTAGTAACAAAAATGTAAACACGTTTTTACCTGAGTTTATAGGGCGTAACACAATTGGACACTAAATATTACGTCCACAATATGTGTTTTAATTCATCAGATAATAACATAAATCAATGCAATCCTCCATATGTTATGATTGTATACCGTTGTTCAACATCAACGTGCTACCCTGACATAGAGAAACGCAACACAAAGTTCAGTTCACTATACTTTTGATAGGCTCTAAGACGAACACCCAAACATTTGCTCATGGAAATGTCCCAGGTTGGAGGTGCGTTTCAAAGTATAATAGTGCTAATAACCAACATAACCGACTTGCCAGTTCAAAAACTTATCTCAGAAGGATTTATCACATAAACATAGATGAACAACACCCTAGGAAACAGTTGATTTTCCCAGATAAACGCATTTTTTCTGGACGTAACGCATATTCCTGGACAGTGAATTCTTAGTCAAAATACATTATTTTGCTTTTAAATCTACCATTATCCACCATTATCCACCATAATAATCACCATTACGCCGTGGGAAAATTACGGCCCCATTACGCCGGTGTGGAATTAGCCATTACGTCAAAGTAAAGAAATACAAGTTGTAATATCTGGCATATATGAACTACTTATGCATATATTGTTGTTATTAATATACTGGATATATATTAATTTGCTTTTAAATCTACTATTATCCACCATTATCCACCACAATAATCACCATTATCCCCATTACGCCATTTAGTGAGACCCCAGTTTACACTCGAAATCTTTGAGATTTATGTTAATGTATTAGCAACTGTAAAATATATGCCGAAAACCCACCCCATGCAGCGGTTTCGACACGCTGCAATGCGTTGTATAGGCGAGTTCCAATTGTCTACTACGTGTGGCTTTTCGTTACAATGGTGGCGAATGGGAGTTTTGTACCTTTCTAAGTACTATAATATTTACACCCGGGCACATTTGAATTGGTTTGTACATTGTTTATAAAGGTGTTTCATGTATATACAAACAATAATTGACTATCCAAGACACGCTAGAATCGCCAGTGTCTAAGACTTGCATAAACAACAATTTTGGTGAATTCCTTATGTGCACTCATAGTCAAGTGTTTGAACTTTATGTTGATGTACATGTATACATTTTCAGGAATTAATTAGAATATAACACACAATATAAATGTATGTGCTTAGGGGCACGGATCCATGAGAATAGTATAGTAAACTTACATGTTATCTGCGTGACACGACACCCAATCCATGTCCCATGAAGGCTGGGCTAGGCCCAAGAGTTTATGTCAATATTGTAGTGGAAAGTTCATATGTTCATTTAAGAATTATCATTGTCATGCAGAAATACATAGAATGCATAGTGTATAATTGTGTCGCTATTCTACCAGTTCTAAAAAATACGAGTAACTAACCGCTATACAGATATAATCATTTAGTAATATTTATTTTACTGTTAGTATCAGGCTATTTTCATATGCAAATGAGGCATGATATTTTTAAATTATTTATACTAATTAAATGTGTCACTTGAAAAAATCAATTTTCAACAGATTATAAAGTAAATAAATACAGAGTATAAATAGTAAATACAAATGTATGTTAACATTTTAAGGAAACACAGTTATCGCCCCTGATATCAGTGGAAATTTACATCTGATATAAAATGTGAAATAATGCCAATCGATACGTAGGGTAATGATGAATGAATGTTTATTTTGCCGGAAAATGTCATATCTACAGAATTACCTGGGAGTTAAATTGGGTTATTGCCCATTATAAAATTAGTAAGATTATTACTGATCCTACTGCTTTTGGGAGGGGGCCAAGTGATTCTGGTGTGGCGAGGACCTGGCATCAGATCAGGATATATTCTGAATATATAGATTTTTTATTGTAAATATTCAGTTCTGATTTATGGATTTTCCCCCATTTGTACATGTACTTGTACAAGTAATATATGGGATTTAGATATGGAACACAGGAAAGAGGTTCATGTTTCAGCACCAAAAATGCCCACAGAGTACCAGAAGTAACAGAGATCAGCTTGTGTGCTAACTGTAACCAAGTTAATAATGCTGATATGGACCCGATTTGTTGTGACGAATGCAACTTGACCAAGTGGTTACATCGAAAATTTGCACCACCCAAATGACAGGTACTTAATATCTGTTTGACAAAACCAAACGATTTATTTCACCTACCCTATATATTGAAGAAATAATATTATTTCACGATTATTAATATTTGGCAAAATTAATAAATCTTTTACATGATGTTTTTTTTCCGATATTCAACATTTTAGCCTATGTTAAATTACTGGAGGGTATTAAGCATTTCTTTTGTATAGTAAATAGTCCATGAGCTAGATATATAATACCCCCCGAGCACCCCCCCCCCCCCACCCAGATCCTCCGCGAGTGGTATCACTTTGTTCAGGAGACATATCTGATTGATATTAAACATGTTACCAATGAATAAGTTGGGATGAACTAGGAATGGCGGCCATTTTGAAAAATGGCCGCCGTCCAAAATTCATTCGTTAATAGCTCGGTTTGTCGTACACACAGAGGAATGATTTTGGTGTATATACCCATGTTTTCAGGGTCGAGGAACATGCTAATAATGTGTCTAATAAGATAGGATGATTTGGTTGAGGCAGCCATCTAAAGTTTCAAAATGGCCGTCATTTTTAGTTGATTTTTTTTTAAATATTTTGTAAACGAAGCCGTTAAATGTCCATGTCCATTGAAACATTGTTGAGATAATTTGCAAACCATATTCTTAAGTCTATTAAATATGATTATATTGCATCAAACTATATTTCTATGACCATAAATGATGTACAATGAGAGATATTAGTGATTATCTCCCTTATCGCCGATAGGCGGTGCTACGCTCACATTGGTCCTACTGTCACTTCCTGCTTAGAAATCAACATTCAATCACATCTCGCTTACAAAAATCTTCAAAATGTCATCTAAATTCGACTCGCTGCACCTGAATCAGTTGAGAGATGAACTGAGAAAACGGCACGCGAAGACGTCGGGTCGTAAGAAGGAGCTGATTGAGAGGTATGTGTAAAAATAGGCCGCGTATTCAATGTAAACATTGTGTAAACAACTTGACCCATATTGAACAGCTGTTGAATGATATTCTTTGTTCGTCAAAAGAAGGCACGTTTATACCGAGAATGCCAAACAAATATGCTTGATGATTTTGTTTTATGGGAACCTGGTCAAGACGGCCCCAGACCAAAATGGCACCAGTCAAAACGGCCCCATGATATAAATATTTTATGAGAGAAAGAAGATATATTAAAAAAATAGCTGTTACATAGTTGCATGTTCACACTATTTCCTTTGGATACAACTTTGATTTATATTGTTGGGTAATTATTTGCGGTGAAAATAGTTTTACATGTTAACTGGTACATGAATATGTACATAGCTTAATACATTCTTTGAATCACCGTCTGTTAAATGCATAGCAATTATGTAATAGATAAATGACGAGTTTAACTTACACGCGACATTCTTGTTTTACTATATTTATGTGCCGTTGACGATAGTCAGGATTTATTACGTTTTTCACCTGTATGTCCGTCCGTCTGCCACACTTACGTTTAGGTGAAACCTCTTGATGGATTTCAAAAATATTTTTATGCATGTGTGTCCTGTGCTTATGGCGTGTTATGCACCCACCTCTGGTCCGTATGACCAAGGTAAAGGTCATTATAACAAAATGTTCACCTTGTACATTTCGGTGCATTTAGGTCAAAGCTGCCACAGTGCGCATCCTCGTGTCTTACAGACACACATCTCTGGGTTTTTTTCTCTGATTTCTATTTAAAGCATAGAAATTTGATGTTCTTTAGAATCAGCCATCTCGACAGGACGATTCTAAAGAACTCCAGACTTCAATGTTCTGTTGAAAAAGGAATGAAATGTACCAAAATTTAGTCGAAATTTGATATTATAGACTAATGTCATTACTAACAACAGTTTATAATATCATAAAACACTTTATAATTTCAGACTGGATGCCTATGACAGAAACTCAAATTTTGGGAGACCCGACAGTCCACTTCAATCAGAGTATGCTATGAAGGTGCTGTGAATGTTGAAAGTACATGTACTGAAAAGCTGCAGTCATTTCATCAAGTGAAAAAGTACACTGGTTCACCTTCAAAGGCTCGTGACCATGAAATGCCATGGAGCAGACGCGAAAGCACAGTCTTAGGTTTGATCCTCGACGGAACTGTAATTGCAGGTGCCAAAGTCGTATGAGGCCCACATTCAGAAATGCGTGTTTAAACTTTAGGGGTATTTCAAAGATGCCAATAGTCCAACTGTTTGAGCCAGCAAACACCAGGGCAATGGCCCATGATCATGACTATTTATTTCACACACATGAACAGACATTTCTTGAACACATAGGTTTAGTGAATATTTCTAGTGACCGAATTGAGAATATTGAAAAAAGAACGCGAGGTCAGTCGGCAAACGAGTTGTGGAGAGAAGAAAGGAGCAAGCGTATCCAATCGTCAAATTTCGGAAGAATATGCAAAGCAACAGACAGAACCGACTTCAATAAGTTGGCGGAGAGCCTGTTGGAGCCGCAACAATTTACGTCTAAGGCTACTGATCATGGCAAGAAATATGAAAAGGTGGCAACAAAGGAATACGAACGACTTCACCACTGCCATGTGCACGAATCGGGAATCTGGGTATCAAAAACTATGCCCTTCCTAGGTAGTTCTCCAGATGGAATAATTACAAAGGATGTGATTCTGGAAGTTAAATGTCCATACACAGCTAAGGACAAACCAATTACACCAGTTACTGTGTCATATCTGAAATCACAAAGAAAGTCTGGAACTTGATAAAAATAATTATTATTTTACCAGGTACAAGGCCAGTTGTTTTGCACTGGCAGGCGATACTGCGACTTTCTTGTGTACACTCTGGCCGATGTGAAATGCATACGGATTGAAAGAGACAATGCCTTCATTTCCAGTATGATTAAAAAACTTTCGGATTTTTATTCCAAATATTTTGAACCTGTCATGTTGGCTAAATTTTATTACAAAGATTAAAATCATTTATAACATGCAAACTTTAATCTGACTGTAATGGGCACACTGTATTCTGGCAGCTTGTTTATAATATTGGATTTCCACGTGACACACTAATAGCCAATACTATGTTTTCTCCAGTTTGTATGTTATTGGCTATTGTTGTGTCACATGATCTGTTGGTTTTATAAACATGTTAGATGTTAACAATCTGTCGGGATACAGTGGGTGACCTGTTGCTACATGTAGTTTGTGTTCAATGACTTAAAAAAAGAAATCAATACACATATCGGTGTGAAATATTTCTTGTTGTAATATTTATATTTAATAGCATAACTATCAGAGCTCCATATCAGCTACGTTTTTTTCAATATAGTTCAGTGCTCCAGATAAGGAATTAGTAATTGAGTATTTTCACTCCATCATATCTGAAGCAATTGGGTATTTCAATATTTTAATTGGGTACTGTTTACACATCTACAGACAGCAATTATTGAATAATTTGCCTCAAAATGAAAACATGTCTTGGCATTTCATTCGAATTGTCTCCTTGGAGACAGTTCTAATGATAGACCAAGATGTGTTTTCATGGAAAATAAGAAAAATATGCTATATTTGTAGTCTGTTTATTGTTTTCTGTAGCATGATAAAGGTACCACAAATTTGTTATTGCTTTTTGATACTCGCTACTTCTGATTTAAATTGGGTTTTTTGGCAATTTTAATTGAGTATTTATGCAAATACGCAGCTTATCTGGAGCTCTGATAGTTTTCAGATCTTTGTTTTAAAACACAGAAATGTGTTGTTATTTATGAGACGATTCTAAAGAACCCCAAACTTCTTTGTTCTTTTGAAAAATCAATGAAATATACCCTTATAATATATCTTATCTGGAGCTCGGATAACAAATAGTGCACATCCTAATGAGACGGCACATTACGAGCTGGCTCGTCCGGATTTATGCTGTTTGCAAACATTGGCCTCTATAGAGGGCTGTGGGGTTGAAAGTGTTAAGCATGCTTTGGAATGATGCAAACTCTGAAATTACATAGCATAAAACATAAGAAAATTATTTCAGATGACAATTTTGACTCTGTGGCGGTCATTGGCTGTACTAAAATTTTCATTGTTTTGGCAAGTCCTATTATTCGTTCGATGTGGACACGTTTACTCGAAATTCTCCGATCACGAAGTACAGTTTGACCATTCATTCTATTTTTTTTCTTAAAAAATGTTGGTATGTTTATTGATACATCACGTGGTGCAAAAAGGTCCTGGACATTAAATCCCTTATCTGTCATTATACTGTCTTTTGGGGCACATAGATGCAGTAATGGACTGCGTTCAGTTATTTGTCGGTCACTGGCACTTCCACCATATGCATCGGAAACAAATGAAACCAGTCCACCGGATGAAGCTCCTACTAAAACGTTAACAGTGTTACGGTGTTTATAAGTTGAGAACGTCTTTAGTAGTATATAAGAGTCACAATGATACCATCACCTCTGGAAGGCACCGGCTACGCACGGCACCTTCCACAGCATGATGGTATCATTTGTGACTCTTATATACTACTACCGCGAGACCATATATTTATGACATGAGAAGATACACCCTATTAGAGATAAAAATCCCTATGTTATACTCAGTATATATATACAACAATCTGTCATACTTTTATTACGAATAAAATAACAACTGACACCCTATTAAAGATAAGAAATCCATAAGTTATACTCAGTATATTAGAGCAATCTGTCATACATTTATTACAAATAAAATATAAACTGACACCCTATTAAAGACAAGTTATCCATAAGTTATACTAAGTATATTACAACAATCTGTCATACATTTATTACAAATAAAATATAAACTTACACCCTATTGAAGATAAAAATCTATTGGTTATACTCAGTATAATGCCTACCATAAAGCAAATGAGAGAGCAAGCTAAGAGTTGGGGAATTTCACTAAGAGGTTTGAGAGTCAAGAAAGATATAGCAGATAGGATAAGTGACGCGCGAGCCGTCGTCTACGAGGAGAGGCTGCGGCTTGCGGTTTCGACCGGACGACTGCCCGCCGACCCCGAAAAACGCTCCGAGAAATTGGAGAACGAGACGACGGCCAGTCTGCACGCCACCGCTTACGCGCAGCGTGTAAAAGAAGATCCCAGCGCACGTAGAAAACCCCTATACAAGGCGTACTACAATAAGATTTATCAAGGGTTGGTGGGGGGACCTCCCAAGAAGAGGAGAGATATCGCCAGAGCTTTGGTGGAGGAGGGTCCCACGATTCTCGCCGAAGAAGCCGAAGTTAGGGAAACTGTTGATAGGGGTAGGAGGAAGATAGTATGGACTTTCGAGAGGGGGGTAGACGGGGAGATCGCTAATCGCATAATGAATAAAATTCGCCCAGAGATGACCACGGCATGTTACTGAGGTATTCGTGCTCGTATGTATTAGGAACATAGAGACCGACGCTACAATGATCTATCACAAACAATCAAAGGGCAGTCCGTGGATAAACGAGATCGCCAAAGCCGAGAGTTGGATATCCGATAGAGAGAAAGGTCGAATGGACATCGACAAAGTCGATAGACCAAACACAAAATGGACCTTCGTCCGTTGGATATCGGTCAAGGTGAAGATGAACATCGACGCGCAACAACTTCTCATGGGAGCGGGAAAACTCCCAGACTGGTTAAGACAGGAAAAGGGAATGTATTCCGTCGACACGTACGACGACTACTTGTGTCTGTTTAGGTGCATAGCCATCCAACGTGGAGGGAGACCAGACCGCTGTTGTGAGAAGGCACGAGCTCTGGCTCGCGAATATCTCGGGCATGATAACGGACCGGGTAGCCAGGGAATTCCCCTGGACGATATTAAGAAGGTCGAAGAGCATTTCAAGCTGGGTATTCGCGTTTACGAGCCCACCGCCGATGGAGTGTGGTACCTCATGAAGGTTCCGGCAAATTACGACGTGGTTGGGGGGAAGACAATGACGATAGGAATGTTTGGAGGTCACTCGTTCCTCATAACGAATCTCCGCAAGATGACGAACGAGTACGGGTGCACCGGATGTCAACAACGGTTCACAAAGTCGTGTAACATGCACAGGCACGCGACCACCTGCATGGGTGGGAAGACCGTGGTGACATGTCCAGGTAAGAGGGTAGAGAGACCGCAGTCGGCCTACGAGAAGGCGTTCTATCCTAAGAGTGTGAGGTCGATTCAATGGTTGAGCAGAGAAGAGGAGAGGGTGGGAAAGCACATACATCACGCCGACTGCGGTCACGGTGGTGAGAGGTGGGTGGCCGGTGATCCGGTCGACGGTTACTGTCACGAGACCGAGACCGTGTTTCAGTTTCACGGATGCTACTGGCACGGGTGTCCGAGGCATTGCATGAGAGGTAACGCGAGATAGCTGTACAAGAGGACGAAAATTCAAGACGCCAAGATAAGGAAGGCGGGTTACGAGCTGGTGGTGATGTGGGAGTGCGAGTGGTTGAATGAGGTGAATAACTACTATCCACAATCGCCACGCGAGGAGGAGACGACTCTGTACCCCCAACAGATAGTCTACGACTTCGAGGCGTATCTCGACAAGTCAAAAAGCACGCGACCCACCAAAGACCTGACCTTCGAGGTCGAGCACGTTCCTATATCGGTGTCGTTGGGTGATATACGATGCAATGAAGGGATCACACACCTATGCGAATGAGATCCCGACACGCTAGTCGAGAAGTTCGTGACCGAGCTGCAGATGAGAGGCAAGGCAATCAGGGAGGGGGTTAGGAAGAAGTATCTGCCGGCCGACATAGATATGTTATCGAAGTCTCAACAAGCAAAGATTATCTCTTGGATTGACCAAGTCCCGGTGGTGGGGTTCAACTGTAGCAGGTACGACCTGAACCTCATCAAGCAGTACTTTGTAGAGAAGTTGGCGGCCACCGTGAATAAGGTGATGGTCGGAAAGAGAGCCAGCACGACGATGTTTCTGTTTACCCCGGAGTTTAGATTTCTCGACATCATCCAGTATCTGGGACCCGGTACCACGTACGACCGGTTGGGGTTAAGGCGTACGACTGTAAAACGGTAAAGTCTCACTTTCCGTACGAGTGGTTCGATAGCGCGGACAAGCTCGACCATCCGGGCTGCCAGACTATCCCGAGTGGTACTCGAAGTTGAAGGGTGAGTTCCTACTGTCGTTGTCCGAGTGGAAAGAGTGTAAGAAGGTATTCCGAGAAAAGGGGATGAAGACGTTCAAGGAATGGTTGCAACACTACAACGACTTGGATGTAGGACCGTTCCTGGAGGCTCTGACTAAAATGACGGAGTTCTACAGGGGAAGAGGCGTGGACATACTCAAGGATGCTGTGTCTCTGCCCGGCGTTTCCCTTCAGTACCTACTCCGCGGGTCGATCGATGGGAAGGCCCGAGCTGTGGTCAACGAAGTCTGAAACTTACGAGATGATGAAGCAGGGATTGGTCGGTGGTCCGTCCATAGTATTCTCCAGATACGCCGAGGCTGGAAGGTCAACGATCAGGGGTCAGGTGGGGAGTCGGGAGGAGAAGATGTGCAAGGCGGTGCTGGGGTACGATGCCAATGCTCTATACCTATCTACTCTGTCGAAGGACATGCCGTGTGGTGAGGAGCAGATATGGACGTGTGACGACCCGGAAAGACAGTCGTATATAGACCGTTTCGTGAGGAAGGTCAGGAGTGAAAAGTGGTTCGGATTTGCGGAGTTGGATATAGAGGTCCCGGAAACGTTGAGAGACAAGTTTTCGGAAATGTCACCGCTGTTCGTTAATCGAGAAGTCGATGAGAACGAGGTTCCGCAGCACATGAAGGACTACCTGGCCGGGACCGGTAGGAAAAGAGTCGAAGGACAGAGAAAGCTCGTTGGGGGCAATGTCCGCCAAGAAGATGATCATATACTCCCCGCTGCTAAAGTGGTATCTGGAGCACGGTCTGATCGTCAAGGCGGTGCATAGGGTGATAGACTACACGCCCGGCAAACCGTTTCAATGGTTCGTTAAAGAGGTCACCGCTGCTAGACGGACGGGGGACGTCGACAAGAGCAAGGCGGTGTCGGCGGAGATATTCAAACTGGTTGGCAACGCGTGTTGTGGCAAACTGATAGAGGCACAAGAGAGACACCTGAACACCACATATACGAAGGATGAGAAGATTGTCGATCTAGCACTGAGGTCGGCGTGGTTGGAAGACATGGAGGAGATTGGGGAGGCTTACGAGATATCGAGCAGGAAGACTCGAGTGGTGATCAACAGACCGTTTCAGTGTGGCATAGCGGTCTACCAGTTGGCCAAGCTCCGGATGCTGGAGTTCTACTACGATTTCTTGGACAAGTACGTGGATCGCGGAGATTTCGAACTGATACAGATGGACACTGACAGCATGTACTTCGCGATGTCGGAGAAGACGCTGGCGGCGGTGGTGAGAAAGAATATGAAGAGAAAGTTTAATAAGGAGAAGACCGAGTGGTTGGCGTGGGACGTGTGGAGCAACAGAACTCCGGGACTGTTCAAGCTGGAATTCGGGGGAGATAGAGCCATTGCTCTGTGTAGCAAGTGTTACTACGTGAGTGGTGATGGAAAATCTAAGCACTCGGCCAAGGGGATGTCGAAGAGATCTAACGATCTGACTTGGGGAAGGTATAAGAGTGCTCTCGAAGGGGGTAGGGATATGGCGGAGAACAGGGGATTCTGAATGATTAACGGGGTGATGAAGACGTACTGTCAACAAAAATTAGGACTCTCGGCGTAGTACGACAAGAGGAGAGTGATGGAAGACGGGTTACACACCGAGCCTATAGGATAGGTAAAAGCAAGAAAAAGAACTCTGAAAAAAGGAGAGAATACTAAAGACTCTGACGATCCGGGGGTAGCTGGGTGTCAGAAGGAACCGCAAGAAGTTCTTCGCGAACAAATCCTCGAGATGGCCCATCATCCAAATAGTAGAGCACGGGCTCATCGGGCTTGGTAATAGATCGATCTAGATGATATACATTGAGAGACCACACGGGATTAGTCGCGCGGCGGCTGCCACCTTCGAGCTCTCCCGGTTGATAGAGGTACCGGACGTCAATATCCGATGGAAGCCGTTGCTCCTCTAAACCAACGGGTCGCCCGCGCGAGACGGTAGAGGGCTCGCTCGTCACCCTTTTAAACTTGATAGCATCTACGGGCTTCTTACCTATCAATCTGGTCACCTCTCCGTTCAGTGCGGAGACCACGGCGGGCAGTCTGGCCACCCACTCGGTCGATCGCGAATGAGGGTCTACAAGTTCTTTAGCGTATTGGTGTCCGAACAGTCTCTCAGCCAGGGTTCGATTGAAGCGCTCCACGATTCCCTGGTCCCGGTGGATGTTGACGCGGCCGCGTCTCACAGAAACTTCGTGCTTAGACAATAGATGAGAGACCGCGCCCATGAACTCGCAGCCGGGATCGACCTGGAGAAGATTCGGCCATTTGAGAGGACTCTCTATATATTCGGGAGAGAGCCTCGGCCACCTCCTTAGACTCTTTAGTGGCCAACGGCTCAGCCCCTTATAACGACTCGCTACGTCAACGATTGTCAGTGCGTACTTGTACGTCTTACGACCGACGCGATCGTGAGGGAGAAACAGGAGATCCGCTTGGTGAACTTGGTT
Organism: Conchocele bisecta; assembly: GCA_029237695.1. Taxonomy (NCBI): domain Eukaryota; kingdom Metazoa; phylum Mollusca; class Bivalvia; order Lucinida; family Thyasiridae; genus Conchocele; species Conchocele bisecta. Next base: position 71,479,367 of record CM055265.1, on the reverse strand, counting down.
CGGTACCGGCACGTCGAATTTCGGGCGCGGAATATTGTGAGGCGCGGGTAAATAGATCTGCCAGATGGCCTGCTTCTTGAGCCATTCCTTGACAGCGTTTTCTGAAACCTTGGTCGCCGCCGCGAGGTTCTTGATGGCCGCGAGTCCTTTCCAGTAGCCACGGGGGCTATAGTACGTGTTCGCTAGCTTGCGCGTTAGGCGAACCGATAGTTTGGTATTAAGTTTGCGCGTGTTCATCGTATGCGATGTATTCTAATATATCGGACAATCTCCAACATGCCCTCGCCAGATCGTCCGGTAACTGCGTCGATAATAATAAACCTTTGTTGGAAGTACAATCGCGATTGGGGGTTAAGTTCTGAAGGAACTTGGGAAAATCTAATCCCCCAGGATTGGTGGAGGAATCTAACATCAGCTTTGCGAAAAGGGTGGCCGCTTTTTCGTCCTCCCGCCACGTCTCGAGAGAATCTCGGGCCAGACGAATCATACCCTTTGCACCAACCATGTGGTGTTTAAGGGTAGTGTAGCCTACATCAATCATAGCAAAATAAAGTGCGTCAACTGACATCGTTCTATATATATATATTTATAAAAAAAATTATTTAAAATAATTAATTTAAAATCTCGATTGGATATAGTAGCCGACGATAACTACCACACCCATTCCCACGACGATGAACGCGATCTCGCGGTCTTTTTGGGGCTCTGACGGTACATAGAAATCTGAAAGTTGGGGCTCGCGATCCAGCGGCGTGAGACTTTTCTGCGGATATGCCAGCGCGTACTCGCGGTTGGCTTCTTCAACGTTCTGAAAAGTTTGTGCGGCGTGATTTTCGCGGCGAAGCTCTTCATTGACCCAGTCCAGATGGGCGGTTCGTTTTTTCGACCACGCTTCCTTTGCGCTATTGAGTTGTTCTACAGCTAAATCGTGACGCTTACGCTCCTCATCCACGTTCGAGCTTCTCATTTTAGAGAATATAAAGTTGCTACCGCTGAACGCCAATGCGTTTACAAGCGCACCACCTACTATTACTGCGATTGAAGCCATTTATTTCCATATATTAACTGGTAGAATTCCAGCTTTAACTAGATAATCTCGGGTCCAAACTGCTGCCGCTACATCTAAGGTCGCGAGCCCTACGTCTCTCACAGTAAAGTCCAATTTGGGAGCGGATCCTCCTAAGGCCATCTTTGATAGTCGAGCATACCCGATACTGAAACCCGATATCACCACGGCGTGATAAAGCGCATTCACTAACATTTTACCATCTTGTTCAGCCATTATAATTATTGCATATAAAAAGGGTCGCGATCAATGTTTAAATGGGGCACATCCAATCGCGATTGGTGTTTCGTAACTTTCTTCTGAACACTGGCTGGTTGTTTTTTCGATAATAGGGGGTATTTCCACACGCACAGGGCACCAACAACTGTCAGATCACCACCAACAACCCAACTCCAATTCACGAATTTGGGTTCAATCGGATTCGCCCAACCTCGATTGGGTGTTGAGTGTGCTTCCAATTCGTGAATTGGGGGTGTTGTTGTACTCAACTCTGTCTTCAGATGTTTTGCTGTCTCCGTCCCCGATTACAACGACTGTTTAGCCTCTCGAAGCTCGGCGAGTATTTTATCTTGTTTAACTTTTCGGGTGGCAGCCGCCGCCCGCCCAGCTGCCTGTCTTTTGGGATTTTTTATATGCGGTATGTCATCCAGTGGCGGAGTAACACTCGGGTTCGATTGGGTTGGAGCAATCGGGTTCAACTCCGTCACTCTCGCGGGTGTGTCTTGTGTCATCATTTATAATATTAGGGCTTATAGTTCGTGGGCATATATGTCCAAATTGACAGTGTTTACCCGTGGTCAACGCGGTTGTCAGCGGAGCTAAGTACATTCCAAACTTGTGATAAATTGAGCAGCAGGCTGTTCTAAGAGTGTGACCTATAAAAGGGTCAGTCTCTAGATCGTCAATCAATCCCGCGGTGTTTGGTATAGGGAGAAGTATATTAACGGCGGTTGCGTACAAATGAATAGCCGCCGATCCGAGAGTTTTTGTCATCTCCGCACCTAACCTAGATTCGTATCGCACATACATTTTATCGATCTCCGCATCTGACATCTTATCCACCTGAAAAACTGAGAGACGCCTACCGAGATAATGCTCCGATTGTCCCCCAGCAACCAGCGCAGCTAGCCGCTCTCGTCGCGCCGCATTTTCATTTTCATTCGGAGTCGTTGCACTCAACCCAATACCAACCGCCGTTGGAGTTGGAGTTGATTCCGATTGCTCTGTCGGATCATTATCTTTCAAGGTGTTGGCAGTCGGAGTTGAGGTTTCTTCTATTAGCTGATCGACAAGTTCGTCGCAGTTCATTTTTCTTAAAATTAATTTAACTATTCTAACAACTCTCATCACTTTAACATATTGCCAAGCGCACCACCCGATACTTATGATCACCATTATGCTCGCAACAAAGCTCGCAGCGGAGCACCAAATTGTTAACATTGTTAACCATTGTTCAGCATTTGTTCAACATTTGTTAAGCATTTGTTCATCATTGTTCAGCATTTGTTCAGCATTGTTCAGTAATTACTAATTTTCTTAAATTAATTGCTAAGCATTTACTCGGCAATTACTAACGAGCGTTAAATAATTGCTAATTAATTATAAAATTAATTGATAACTTCGTAAGCAGTTGGTTGATCAGTCTTTAGCAAAAGCTTGGCGTGCTTAGTTTCCGAAAGCATCTGTCGAACCTCCAGGCACTCCTCGCGCGTTGGGATAACGTCATTCTCTCGAAGACAGTCATCGAATGAGTATCGGTCCTTGCAGTGAAAGAGGGCGACCCATTTCGTTTGCTCGCGCAGATCCTTGAGGACGGCGTTGTACTTTTGAGTGGATATCCATACGCTTTGCCTAGCATGGCGGCCAGAAAATTCGAGCTCGGAGAGCATGTCCTTCTTTTTGGTCATCGCCGCCTTGGCCGAGCAATCATCAATCACGTATAGGGTGGGCTCACCCTGGAATTTTTTGTATAAACCACGCAACCAATCGTGAAGCCTATAACCGGGGTCAATAACGTATACCTCAGGGTCGGTCCATATCCACGGGCGCCGCTGATAAGTATCGTTGTGCCGCACAGTGGGACACAGGATCACAATGTGACGAAAGGCATCGCGGTAGGAGCCCTCGAGCAAGTCTAGAATTAAAACCGTTTTTCCACATCCTGTCTGCCCACATATTATGGCAGAGTGGGCATCTCCAATCGTGAATTGGTATTGATTGCTAATTTTCTTATTTTTTTCAAATTTATTAATTAATAAATCGTTAGAATGATTGCTAATTTTCTTAAAATTAATTAATAAATCGTTAGATTTAGTAGAGTGCTGAGACGTATCGACCATCTTCGATGTTGAGTTGTGCGTCTGTAATTATATATAAGTACACGTTCAATGGCCCGGCTCCGTCCGCCTCTTTGGTTATCTGGATCGTCACACCCTCGCTAGCGTTCTCAACTTGGCGTCCGCTGCCGTGTATTTGGTCGTCGTCGCTGGCTCGCATGTCTAGCCATAACGCGTATTTGGTATTCAGGAACTCCGCGACGGAGACGGCCGAGAGATGCAGGTCTTTGGCAACCGCTGCAACCTCCTGAGAGCGCTTAGAGCCGGCAGCAAACTGCTTTCTTACTTCGTCCCACTGCTGGTGCGCGCGAAGACCCGCGCTGTAGAGTTGATTGGGTACTCCCTCGATCGTCACCTCTACCTTCGTGATTTTGGGGTTATAGAATTTGTCGGTTTTTCTAGCACCGAACGCGAACCGAGCATCCTCGAACAACATCAGTATACCTTTCATCGAGCGGGCGGGTACGTTGACGTTAATATTCCACAATGTGTCGCCTTTGTCTTTCGTCATCTTGCGATGGCGAAGAACTCGGTCGTAAAGTATGGCAACGCGCCCGGCGTACTGGGTTCTGATCAATCGCGCGAGTTCGGGCATCGTGACCATGTCGTACTCCAGCGAAACATTATCGATCGTATACGTCGATAACATGTCGCTGGCTATGAGAACTCGGCCGTAGTCGTTGAACGTTAGTTCGTATTCGAGGCGGTCAGCCAAAGCGCTCTGATAGTAGGGCATGTGACTCACCAGCAACTCAAAGTCGAGCGGGATGTAGAAGCGGTTGCCGTAAGCGCCCGTGACCGCGTTGTCGCTCGCGTTGTTATCTGCCTTGTTAGCAGCCCCGATTCTAAGTTTGGTTACGTTCTTATTTTTGCTGGTGTCAATACCCTGATAGACAGCGTTTTCGCGCTCTTGCGCCGTCATCCATAGGTCCTGATAACAATGGTAGACGTCGCTGTCATCGATCGACATCACCTCATTACCAGAAATCTTTATCATGGTCTTCTTGACTATGGCGCGACCCAGGTTCTGAACGATGGTTCGGTTCTCGTCCGTCGACGTCAGCGAAATAGTGAAAGCGAGGCGAACAGTCCCCGGCACAATGACGTCGTTAGCTCCGAGGTTGGGGAAGCGGACCAAGAGCTGTTGGTTCTGGTCGATCGTCGATGGGTTGTTCGTAATAACGACACTCTGTCTCACGCCTTTTGCCCAGAGGGGCTCACGCAGTCTGCGGTATGGATTGAGTTTGCGACCGTATTGACTCGAAGACATAATTTAGTGAAACTATATTAAACCCGTATGGTTTTGTCTTTAATACATAATTAATTTTCAGAAAATTATATATATGGCTGATTACGATATTGACATGGATGAAATCGGCAGAGACGATTTCCGCGATGATGATGACATCGATGATGACATCGATAACTATGACGATACGACCTTCATAGAGACGCCAGCACCCCGAAATACGCCTTTGGTTAATCCAGGCGCATCTTTGTTTAGTCCAGACGCACCAGGAACTTCATCTGCTGGTGTCCCTATGTGGGAGGCCCCACCCGAAACTCCGGCATGGGCGTGGGGTGACGAGATTCCTGCGGGGATCTCCAAGGATGAGCTGGCGCCTCTCAAGGAAACGGATTCTCTGGTGAAACGGTGGGAGAGTGAGGTGTCTAAACACGGCATCAATGTCACGTTGGAGTTCCGCAGCAGTAAAAGAGGAGACCTGTGGGTTAAATGGGGCAAGAGCTGGAAGTTGCTGATGTACAAGAACGACCCGACCCGGTTCCTCGGGGCCTCTTCCTTGAACCGATATGGAGTATCCCTCGCTCGAGCTCTCGGAGTGATCGATGATCGGTCGCAGCTGCCTCAACAAATGGTAAAAACCCTACAGTCTACCGACGAAACACTGGTGAAGACGGCCGCCGCTATATAAACGAGCGATATCAGCGAGGTCCCTCGTATAGCCACCGACGCTATTAACACAGTGGAAACCACGGTCAACGAAATAAACGGCACTAAGTATGACCCACCATTACCTCTTCGCGAACTCCTGCGACTCGATAAGGTTCTGCAAACGGTCCGGGGCGAACTGGTCAATAACCTCTCCAAACCACGGTGTTGGACGAACATATCGCGCTAGAAGAAAGAAAACTTTGGGAAGTCCGTGACGATAGAGAATCTACCGAGCGGATCAACAAACTCCTGCGGTCGTTGCGGGACGAAAGAGAAGCTCGCTTGGAGGTTGTCTCGACTAACCGTGAGGCACTTTCCGGCCAATTAAGTCGGAGCCACGAAACAATCTCGAGGGTCCTGCACGAGGACACGACACTCGGTGAGCGTCTTCGCACTCTGTTCAGAGAGAAGGGCGTCACGATAGTAACCATCATCGCAGCTTTCAGCATGATTATATCGATCCTAATTCTATCTATATCGTCTCTATTTGTAGCTGTCAATGCTGGTGCCGCACCAGCACCCGCACCAGCACCCGCACCAGCACCCGCACCAGCACCCGCGCCATCCGGCGGAGCCAAGGAGTGGATAAAAAAACAACTAAAAGCCCTCGCCAGTCTCCTGGCTAAATTAGCAGGAAAGGTGGCTGCCGCGCTGCCTGGGTTGATAGGAGGTCTCCTCTCCTTTCATTGTTATCTATATTATCAAAAACGGTCGGATGGCTCGCCGAGAATGCTTGGGCTTTAATCGTGGCGATCGCCGGTCTCCTACTATTCTTCGCCAGAGAGTTCCTAAAACCAAAGCGTAAATAGTCCGATCGCCACGAGGGCGACGACGAGCGCTAATTTCTCCTCCTCGTGTGTTGTGCTTCCAATCTCGATTGGTGTTTCAACATTGTTGATGATTGGAATGGGGGAACTCGATGGTGCATCCAATTTACTAATTGGGGGTACTGGGTTCGATTGTGTTGAGGGATGTGTATCCATTTTGTGTTTTGGGGGTTTTATGAAATCGGTTCCACTTACAACTCCGCGCCCGAACATCTTGGGTGGGAGCTTGATGATACCCGTGTTCACATTCCCGTTGCGGCCGATTTTTTGATTGGTGGTTGCGACTACGATCTGATTATTGTAACCGTCAACCGGGTCGTCTCATAGTATCATATTGCTCAGCGCCATATAAAGACCTATTCCAAATGCGTAGTCTACCGGGGTGCGGGCAGTCTGCAAAACGTCTTGATAATTCTGGATCGCCTTCTGGAGGTCCACCTTAGCTGAGATATCGTCCTCTACAAGTGCCAAGAACTGTTTTTGTGCGTCAAAGGCCGTTCCCGTACCAAGTATAGCGCTGCGCGTTTGCTTCTGTGAGGCGAGGATTGCCCATACGTATATGCGAATGGATTCGTTGAGACGAATAACCCCACCCTGCGTAAATCCAGTGCTTTCATCTAACATAAATGTGGTCCAAGCATTTCGCATCTGTGGAGTATCACCCAGGTCTAGGTATTCCACGTGGGCTACTTTAGTAGGTAGCCAATGACAATAACCGTCTTTACACGCAAGCCCTCCAAGCACTTCATCGCGGAACGTCATCTTATTCAATTTATAATTATATTTAGTCCATGTTGCCATTTTTCTAACTGGTGGTGGGGTAGCTCCGCGAGCACTCCACAACCCTGAGAGATATGCGGGAACTTTATCAAGATGCCCACCACTAACTAAGCCTTTAAGGTGAACTAACCCTAAACTGTTGGTTGGGGTGTATACTTTCTGTCTCCAGTCCGCGTCTTTTGGTACCCCAAATTCGTTACACAATCTTTCGAACGCCTTACGGTCGTATGCGCTTGAAATGGGATCCCAGCCGTCGTCTTGAGGTAGTGGAATACCTAGTTCTTTGAGAATCCTCCTAATGGTGTAATACACGTGAAAGTTGTAGACACTTCGGAGCATGACATTCTTGGATGTCAGATGGTCTTGATGCGAAACTCCACATCCGGCCGTTGCGCACCATACAGCAAAATTTAGTTGGTTCTGCCAGAAATTCATATGGGAAAAATCCCATCTTAGTATTACATCTTGACTAGTAGTCTTTGGAACTACATATTTCTCAAATGTGTTAGGGAAATTGGTGGCAAAGTCACTGTCCGGTCTAACCGTTACGGTTGGGTGCACAAGGTGGTTAACAACGTCTTTTTGTTGTATTTACCTCTGACCGAGTATTTTGCATTAGAATTAAAGCTAAATGCTTTGGTATCCATTGAAAGATATTATTATGTTTGCTACTATAACTAATGTTCAAAAAGGGAGTTGTGAACTTCAAAAATCAATCGACAACTGCTGCGGACAACGCTGGGTAGGCCTCAGATCAATCACCTTCACGGTTGGATGGCAGAATGTGGGGAAGAGCGAAGGGTTTTACTATGTGAAGGATGGACAACAATTAGGTGTAAAGCTGCCTCACGGACTGTGGGGAATAAGACAGCTCAAAGATTTTGTCAACTCAGAGCTTGACGGTATAATCAACCTCACAGTATCGAATGCTACCGGGCTCGCAACATCAGCACTGATAATAAGGTAGTGGTCTCCCCGGGGTTGGGTATTCAACTCGGTTTTAGAGAGACATACTCCTCAAACAAAGGAGTGTTTACCCCGGGTGAGTACGTCGGTGATAACCCGGTGGACTTCGCCTTCACGAAAACTCTCAGGGTGCACCTGGATCGGGTGAACACATCGTACAACACGGTAGACGGCACTCCCAGCACATTACTGAAAACCGTGCAAGCCAGCGACTGTTTCTATGGCGAGACTGTGACCTTAGACTTCCCACACCCCGAGATGAAAGTTTTGGAATCGGGACATATCCACGAATTTACGGTCTCTATTCTCGATGATCAAGCGAGAAAGTTGAAAAACGATTACCCGATTTCGGTAGTTCTCGAAATTTCTAATTGAGTATAGGTGCCCAATATTATAATTAATTTTATTATGAGTATATACGGACCAGGTAGTTCTTCCGATTGGGTGACAAATTCAAAGAATTTGGAACCGGCAGAAGGTGGATTCATCCCGACAGAGGGCGACATTTTAACTACTGGTAAAACCAAGGCCCTGATAAATAAAACTATATCGAAGGTCACAAACGGGATTCACAGGAGTATATCAGATGTTAGAGTAGAAGTGCTGACGGCGACTGCACAAATTGAGAGAGTCCGAACGGATATTGAGAAAGATCAGGCGGCTTATAAGGTGTTGCGCTCAGAGGACTCTCTCATCAGAGAAACGGAACTAAACGAACTAGGTAAAAAAATAACCAAATTTCGAAAAGAGAGCAGGTCGGATATTGATAAAGTCCGAGAAGACCACCAGGCGGCCCTTACGGAGGGGTATGATACGTTGCGCTTAGAGGACTCTCTCATTAGAGATGCGGCACTTACCGAACTAGATAAAAAAATAACCAAATTTCGAAAAGAGGCCACGTCGGGTATTGAGAAAGCCCGAGAAGACCACCAGGCGGACCTTACGGAGGCTTATGAGGTGTTGCGCTCAGGGGACTCTCTCGTCAGAGAAGCGGCGGTTGCCGAACTAGATAAAAAAATAACCAAATTTCGAAAAGAGACCCGGTCGGGTATTGATAAAGTCCGAGAAGACCACCAGTCGAACCTTGCGCAGGCCCTTGCGGAGGCTTATGATGCGTTGCGCTTAGAGGACTCTCTCAACAGAGAAGCTACACTTACTGAACTAGACGGGAAAATAGCCGAATTTCTGAAAGAGACCCGGTTGGGGGTTGAGGGGGTCCGAGAAGACCACAAGGAGGCCTTTGTGGAGGCTTATGGGGCGTTGCGCTCAGAGGACTCTCTCAACAGAGAAGCGGCACTTACTGAACTAGACACAAAAATAACCGAATTTCAAAAAGAGACCCGGTTGGATCTTGATGGAGTCCGAACGGGTATTGAGAAAGCCCGAGAAGACCACCAGGCGGATATTACGGAGGCTTATAGGGTGTTGCTCTCAGAGGACTCTCTCAACAGAGAAGCGGCATTTACTGAACTAGACAAAAAAATAACCGAATTTCAAAAAGAGACCCGGTCGGGTATTGAGAAAGCCCGAGAAGACCACCAGGCGGCCCTTACGGAGGCTTATAGGGTGTTGTGCTCAGAGGATCGGACGGGGATTGCGGGATTAGGAGCCCGAGTGGTTGAATCTATCCGCGCCGTTGATGAATCACTTGTTGCGGTTGATGATAAAGTAAAACGAGTTCGTACTGAGGCATATAACTCAAACAGTGCGCTTGCCGGAATAGTGCAAACAATGAAAACGCCAAAACGTGTCATAACAGTTTGGGCTGAGAAGCGGGGCCCATTGGTTGAGGGGCACTATGAATATTCGTTCGGTGCCAAAGCGAGTAATAAATGTGGGGGATACGCTATGTCTGCTGCAGGTGAAGTTATCCAAATGGCGGTCTGCTCGGTTAATGCTAGTGGTAAACCTGTGGGCGCGGTCGCGATAAATATTGTAGTAGATGGGGAAGAACGGGGAGTTGGAGTCACTAAAATCTATGGAGATAGTTCGACGGTGGTTTCGTTCTCCGGTTATGATCGAATTAGACTTTCCAAAGGTAGTGTTATTAACTTTGTTACGAAAATCGGTGACCCAGAGAGTTCTTCCACTATTGTCTCATTGTTAATTGAACTTATTTTGTAAATACTAATATATTGAAAATCATGAACGAATCAACGCTTCCAATTGTAAATACCACTCCATCAACACTGTGTACAATTAACGAAAGAAGTTCAGATTTTAGGTTGAATAATATCGTCGCTATGCAGGATATTTTAGTTAGAGAATATACAAATAGAAAAAGAAACGCTAAAAAATATAGACGCGCGGTGAACACGGCTGAAGCATCTAGCACGGCTCTAGCGAGTGTTTCTGTGTTGTGTGGGGCGGGGACAGCTGCAACTATATCCACCATTATAACGGTTCCTGTAGCGGGGATTTTATGTGCGGTGTCGGCCGTTTCTGGGTTGTTGTGTATGGTAATTAGGGCGTCGGGTGGAAAACTCGAGAAAAAATGTAGAAAACATGATAGAATATCTGTTCTCGCCAGGTCGAAGAAAAATACCATCGACGTTATGGTGTCCAAAGCATTGGCCGATAAGAAAATATCAAATTTAGAGTTTGAATCCGTGGTGGAAGAAATGGGGAGATATGAAAAATTAAAAAATGATATAAGAATCAAGGCGAGCGCCACCATGCCCAAAATTGAGTGTACTGATTGGGATAAATTTAGGGAAAAACTTGGAGATAAAGTCGGAAGAATTGTTACAGCACCATTGTGATATTTTATAAAATAATTAATTTTATAATTAATTTAAAGAAAATTATAAAATTAATTATATTGGTGCAGTAAACAATTTATTAATTAATTTTAGGAAAATTATTAACAATTTAAAAAGAAAAAAAAGAATTTTTTTTTTAGGTTTTTTTTTTCCACCGTTCCCAGGCTCGAAATTAAAAAACCCGAGCCAGCAAAACCCTTCTGGGTCCACCCCGCTAAGCCTTCGCTTAAATTTCTTCTATTTTTGTTTTTTTCGGCTTAGCGAGGTGTGTTACACTCACATCTCCTACACCCCATCATTGGACCGATGCCCGACACCGAACTGTGTTTATTTCTCGTATATAAACTTAACTTTGCTGGTGAAATAAAAAAAAATTGTTATTTATTATTAATTAATTATTTTATTATATTAATTAATATGTTTTCTATATAATAGGGGGTGTTCAGCTTTAAATTATAAATAATTTTATTAAAATTAATTAAATAACGAACCATCCCGGAAATTCGTGAACTATATAACCCTCACTAAGTGTTTATAAACTGTGTACACCACCTGTGTAAATCGATAGCCCGTTTACATACCATCGATAAGGCTATAAATAGCAGCGTGTGTAATATATATTACAGTGTGTTTATTTTCCATCCCGGAAGACGTAATCGTGTAAACCTCTCTATAAATGGACACTTAATATACGTGTAAGGTGGGACACCTAATTTACATTTTCATAACGCGTGTAATTGGAACATTGTCGTCTGAATGGTGTTGTGATTACAACATAAATTTATAAGTGATATCGTAGAAATGTACGTTCGTAAACGAATCGTTGGGTTTCAATAGTTTTATATAATACGCCTTAGTTTCATATCCGATACGCATTATCCGTCTTAATGTTCGTATTTGCCTCTTGTATAGTTGACATAATTGCCGGTATTATATTGTAAATGCAACGTTTTTATCGGAGTGTAATAAATTACGCTGGTATTTCATGTATTCGATATCGCCTAGTGTTCTCATTTTATAGAATTTATATATAGGATTATAACCCCCGTATTCTTCGTAAACTTCTTCAACACAGCCATTAAAAACTTTCAATTCCAATTGTATTGTATTATCCATTTTCTCTAATAATATTGGTACTTGTTTTTTCTGTTCAATTTTCTAATTTTATAAAATTAGTTTGATAATGTTTTTTACAGTGTTTTAATGCTGTAGAAACACCGTGACTTATTAGATCGATTCTATCTTTCTAACTGACTTTCCGATTTGAATTATTACTAAACGATAATACTTGCGAGCACGTAATCCCTTGTTAACCATTCGATGAGTAGCCTGAGTGCCACCGCATGGTGGACATAGCAATGACTCGGCTTTGGTCCCTACCCCACAATGCCGACATGGGCGAGGCGAAACGGAACCTCTTCGCATCCATGCACGGTGATGTTTGCAATATTCGTAAATACCGGTGCGATCACACCTCTCGTGACTACCTGTCTTCAACCACGCACACTTAACTAGAACCATTATGTTGTATATATATACTGAGTATAACATAGGGATTTTTATCTCTAATAGGGTGTATCTTCTCATGTCATAAATATATGGTCTCGCGGTAGTAGTATATAAGAGTCACAAATGATACCATCATGCTGTGGAAGGTGCCGTGCGTAGCCGGTGCCTTCCAGAGGTGATGGTATCATTGTGACTCTTATATACTACTTCTTTTGTTGAGATTTCGGATTTTTTGGCTTTTTTATAGGACACTCGGTTCCATTAACAATTATTCTAGTTTTTGGAAAATACCGCTTGAATCCAGATGGAGTAAACAGTCGAACAAGTTGTAGTGATGGCCAAATGTTCACCTCCTTCCATTGTAGAGCCATAAAGTTAATCCAGGTGATTACAACATTAATCACAACCAATTCAGACACCCCAAACATTCTCGAAAGTTCAAAATTTGTTGTGTGTCTACGCAACTTCATTAACACCATGAAAAATTGATCGGGAATGTCAATTGTAACATATGGTATATATAATTCAAACAATATGCTGCAGGGCCCAGTGTATGAAGAACAAAATAAAACTTGAATATGTTTTCGAGGCCTGTATAGAAATGAACTCCTGCACTGTCTTTCCTAAAATTTTCAATATAATACATGCGCTGTTTAGGGGTTTGAGTTGGAACCGAAACAAACTCTTTTGCACAGTCATTATCATTAATGAGTGGTTTGTCGTCACACGTTTCATCAACAAAAATTTCAGCACAGGAACTGACATCGTCAATATAACTATCCCCTTTATCACCATCATCTGTGACATTATTCGTAATATCGTCCAATAGTTTTCTGCGTTTATTGGACCTCTCCTCGTAACGTGATCGCCGTTTTCTGTGACATTCTTCCATTTTTTTGGTGGACCAACTGAATCGGCTTGGAACTGCTGTCTTCTTCAGGGTTCGCCTTTCTACAGCTGTCCCTGAAAGTATACAATCAAGAAATTTATTAATTTCAGACAGCCATATGGTGCTTCCTCACATGAGACAATGTTCTTCGATGATTAAATGATGTTTTATCATGACTCCTCGACTTGCATCTCAAGCCATTTGGAGCGACGTGACCCTGTCTCCTTTTACTTGCCTCTTACGCGAAACATGAGATACTGTAGGTTATTATAGGAATCAGGGGCCCGTTTCACTAAACTTCGTACGACTAAAATGTTCGTAAGTGCAAATTTAGGATCGTCTGTAAATTTAAATTGATGGATTTACATTTATTGAGCATAGGCTGCATATGCAGCCTATGCTCAATAAATGTAAATCCAATAATTGTTTACAAGAAAACATTGTTAATGTGATATTTACAGACTATCATAATTTTGCGCTTACAAACATTTTACTCTTACAAAGTTTAGTGAAACGGCCCCCAGAAGCAGCACTGCAGGTAATCAAGGTACAAGGTAATCCACGTAATTATGGTGTATGAACGTGGTCAAAACAAAATGTAAATGTATAGCTGCACCTGTAAGTTTAGTTTTGACCCCGTTCATACATATGGTGTACAAACGGGGTCAAAACTAAATTGTATTTTTACAGGTGCAGCTGTATTTCTTTTTACAGGTGCACCTGTATATTTGTATAGCTGCACCTGTAAATTTAGTTTTACATACGTAATTAGCCCATATGCTGTCAAACTCAAAGCAGGTTTTAGCACAGAAATTGATACAATATTCAAAAGCAGCATACTGCATTTTTTTTCCTGCAGCAGCATAAGGAATTTATGATTTCCGATAGAAGTTTAAAACCAATAGGTACGTTTTGGACTTGATTTATTTATCAAATTGCGTGCTAAATGTATGGGTACGTTTTGATCCACACCATTTGTGGGCGTGTTGACTTGGGTACGTTTTGACGCGGCGGTGTTTACATCAACGCAACACGTTGTCACACCTCACGCTATACATGTATGTATGCGCGCATGAAGCAGGCAAATAGCGAAGAATTAAGTTAAAACATACCGTGAAATGTGATTGTGATGTAGTCATCGTCCGTAAAGTGATCCCGACATACGTAGCAGTATTTGCTTGGAGGAGACCATTTCTCGAACTTGCTTGTTCCGGGTCCATTTTTGCCACGCCTGATTGCCTGAATCCACTTTTCCCGGCGTAATTCGTTAGCTGGTAGAATATGACTACCATTGTTGCGACATTCGAGTACAACACAGTTTGTTTCCGGCATTTTATTAATAAGTTTTGACAGATGTTCGCTTGATCGATTCTATTGTTATGAATACAGTCGGAAGTTAGCCGAGGTAGATCGAATGATAGGACCAATGTGAGGGCAGCGCCGCGAAGTCTGCGATTACGAACGACAACTCACTAGTGTCTCTCATTGACAGGGAAATATTGTCGTGTCACTCCCAAATATATGGATGTGACGTCAGACTACGTAATTCAGTTTGGAAAGTGTTTGTAAATTATTTTAACTCTGGCCTTATGGCCTTCAAAGAACTGCAGCTGTCATGAATATACAGTCGAGTCAAAGCTAACATATACATGTACCTTTGCCATTGACAAACATTAATATGCCCCACCCCCAAATTATCATGACGGCCTCCAAACCATGCGCAGGTGTAAAACAAACACATTCAAACAAGGCAAATATTCACCATTAAACAATATAATTTAAAACATATTCTTATGGCTATTCGTATATTTTGAGAATGTAATGTTTGCATGTCCATGAAACTTGTTACTATGTGACTAAAGTATGTTAATGTGACTTACAAAATACAAGTTTTTATAGCAAATTAGTACAACTAATATGAGACGCGCCACAACATAACGTACCTTCGGGTATTTGGAAATTTTGCCGTGAATGTTTTGAAAATTAAACATAATTTCTGCAAATGAAGTCAGAATTTGATGCAAATTCCAGAGCAAATGTGGAATTATATTCCGCATTCACTGGAATTTTCGTCAAATTTTTTACATTTTTTACGAAAATTATGCTCAATTTTCAAATCAGTTAACGGCAAAATTTCAAAATACCCAAAGGTACCTTATGTCGTGGCGCGTCTCATATATGATTATGTCTTAACAGTACATATAATATGTTAGTTATGCGGATATGCACAGACTAAACTATGTATTGTCCACTGATTAATAATACATATGTGTTAGTTTTATGGATATGTGCATACAAAACTCTATAAAGTCCACAAACACAGGTTGGTTTAGTTATCATAATCATCATCTTCATCACTGTCTATTGAAACGATGGGTTCATCATCGCCAGACCCATCATCCGAATCACCACTGCCAAGTCCTTCCACTTCATCTACAAGAACTTGGGGGAGAATTGGACAGTCAACCCACAGAGGTTCCAGATAACCAGAGCCGAGTGTCCATCCATGTTCATCAGTTGGTGGGAATGTCTACAACAGCAATATCTGCCCGTCTCCATACAGAAACCTGGTAGTTTACTCTGCGGATATGCTGTTCCAACACACCATGACAGGGAGGTAGTGAAGCAAGGTCAACGTTACGGCCAATATGTAGCTTACCGCCATCACCACACTTCTCATTGATGAGAGCGTACCGGAGAGAATTGATGCTCTTGTATCTTGGCCGACCATAGAGAGCGAATGTAAACTCCTCCAAGCCAGATACCAATCATCATCACTGACCGTCCACTCACATCCAAGATTTGCCAGAATAGGTTGGTACTTTGTGAGCCGCCGCATCACATTGATTGGTTTCACCTTCCCAATACCTTTGAAGGCACTGGTTGTGTCGCAGTGGGTAAACGCATGCAGGCCAATCAGTGGTGTACAGTACTCTTGTGTTAGACCACCTGTGATGTCTATGATTCTCTTGTGGTTGCCCGTTCCAGTGTCAAACAGGATGGTGATAGTGAAGCTCGGTACATGATGGAGGAGAATGAAGAAAATGTCACTATCGGGTGTACGTATTCTCGCATACCCATATCCCTGATCTTGTGCATACTTACAGTACAGAATCACTCTAGTATCTGTCTCTTCCTGCGTCGAGAACAGAGATGGCATCTCTGTCTGCATGGTTGTCTGACCATCGTCGGTGTGCAATAAGAATGCATGTCCCTCAGACACAGCTATCACTTGCCTTGCTTGGAGGCGTGGAGAGAATTTGTTTGGACTCCAGACGTACATAATCACTTGCACAAACTGCTTTTTATTTTCATCATTAGTTAAGAATGCTTTCCAGCCAGCTGGTTTCTTAGTTAACTTCCCTCCGATTATGAGCTTGTCACCACAACCTCTCCTCAGTCTCTCCAAAGCTTTCACTGAATTATACTTGTACATGTACATGTCTGTGCTGAAGATAATGTCTGATGACTTGGGAATAACGTCAAACACTTTGTAACTGATGTCCTGAAATGTCCAGGTAGTTCACGTATATAGTAGAATAGTGCATTACCATCTTTAATGATGAGTGTGGAATCAGATGGTGGGATTGGTGCATCATTTATTTATTTGGTTATGTGCTGGAATCCCCTGGCGTTTTATGAGCTACGGTCATGTATCCATCTTCAAGCTCAATCTGATTACCCTTCTGGAACAGTTCAGTTTTAAGTTTGTTATTTCCATACATAGTCATATACAAACAATACATGAGTTACAAGCAGTTTAACAACATGCATTTATAGGTTACACTCCTTGTTTACAATCAACTACCAATACATGTATTGTAACTAATCATAGATAATAACGTATTGTTCATACATGGTTAGGTTGGATTTATTTAAGAATGTTATTTAGATGAGACAATAGAGTTGAAAATGAGATATGGTGAAATACGTTTAGTGAATAATAATTGAGCAACACATCACGATACAATACTATTACGGTATATGCTGTTATACCTAACTGTAATATTTTTATGTATAATCAGAAGGTTCGTGTATCTCTAAATGATTGTTAGTCTAATTGGATAACATTCCATTTTCGTTCATGAACTATGAGCTTATTTCTATTCATTGCAATTTCTTTTTCAATATTTTGTGTTGCCTTTAGGTAAGACATAAACTCTGGAAATTTAGGTTCCGTGTTTCGTAATTGACATGTATATATAAAGTATTTTCCTAGTATGATACAAAAGTTGAAAAACTTGTTGTCTTGCTCATATTGCCCGAAGCAAACAGTGTGCCAATCAAAATTACATACAATATTATTACTGTTTAAAAAGGTATTCAGCTGTGACCAAAAATGTTGGCTTATAATGCATTCCCAAAAAAGGTGCTTATTTGTTTCTGGAGCCAATGCGCAAAAATCACATAAATTGGAGCTGGCAATGTTACACTTAAGTAAATAATCGTTTCTAGCAACAATTCTCATCAAAAACGTGTACTGAAAATTCCTAAGTTTAGAACTTATAGTGTTTGTAAAATGATTTGTGTAGACTATCTTCCAATTTATATTTTTATCCGCGAATTCGTCATCCCATTTTGTCTTGGCTTTATGCACAACCGGTTTCTGTTGATTAAGAAACATGTTATATAGCTTCTTATTACATTTGGTCGTGGTTTTTATTTGTTCTATTAATAGTATCTTTGTATTAATCGTGTTTATTCTTTCATTTTTAATTCGTGTTCTCCAGTCTTGAGGAATGCACGAAATCAGTTTGAAGTATTTTAGGTAATCGTATTAGCCCATTTCTTGTAGTAAAACATTCTTCCATTACTTTTTATTTTCGAATTGTTCCATAAAATTTGCTTTGATATTGTTTCTGGATTATCGCAGAAGTTTAGCTTGCACCATGATTTAAGAACATCTGTCAAAAATTTATTTTTTATCAAATGTTTTACGTCTGTTTGGTTTACATTTCCTTCAAATATATGTACACCACCAAAAGGCTTCAACTAATTTAAATATAGTACTTTCCATTTTCCGTGATTTCCAGTTTCTGCAAGTCTTTTGACCCATGTAGCCTTTAGTGTATCAATAAGTAATTATATCACTTTTAGCCCACCTTCTTCGAACTTTTAACAATAATTTTTCTACTAATTTTATCAGGCTTTGAATCCCAGAGAAAATCAAACATAATGCGTATAATTTGCTTTAAAGTCTCCTGCTCCGGATTGTCTAGAACTGTTAAAGGGAATATTAATTTTGGAAATGCAAAACTTTTAATGACAGTTATTTTACCTAGTATGGTGAGCTTTCTTTTTTTCCATTTGCCTAAACATTGCTGAAATTCCTTTATTTTAGGATCTATGTTTAAACTATGTACTTTATTTTTATCATTACAAAAATATATCCTTAAAGTTTTGGCCACATCTGCAGTCCATGAAAATGGTTTATCATCACAGTACGTAGTTGTAGAGTACTTCGTCGAACCTGTTCTAAACAATATTGACTTAGAATAGTTTAAACGTAAACCTGAAATGTTTCCAAAATTATCTATTGTACTAATTAATATTTCGAGAGATTGTCTGGACCCATCCATGCAAAATGTAGCATCATCCGCGAACATAGTATTTTTTATTTCTTCACTATTTATAGTTATTCCTTTTATTAATTGATTTTTTCTGACACTGTGCGAGAGTATTTCTATTGCGATTATGAATAAATAAGGAGATAATGGACATATTAGACAACTAGATATATTATGATAAAATATTTCAATCCATTTGATTAAGCTGGGTCCGAAGTTTAGAAAGGTTAATACCTTAATTATATACTCATGGTTTGTACTATCAAATGCTTTTTCAAAATCGGCGAATAATAAGATTACTGGTATATTTTTTATCATTTGCGTGTTAAATTACTTCGGATAAGAGCCTTATATTTTCTCCAATATATCTACCTTTAATAAATCCTGTTTCTGAAGAATCTATTAATATCTATTATTTAATACCTTTTTTATTCTATTTGCAATGGCCTTTGTTGCTATTTTGTAGTCGATATTTAGCAAATTTATTGGTCTCCAGTTGGCGAGGTGTGTTGTATCTTTGCCTGTTTTTGGAATTAAATTTATAACACTTTGTTTTTGTAGTGTTGTTAGTTCGCTTTCTGGAACAGTTGCAGTGCCATACTTCCTTGGTGTTTATATTCAACTACTTTATTCTTAGTGTTCTTCACACGGTCAGATTTGCTTGTATCACCTACAGTACGCAATTTCATCCTTTTCACAGGTTCAAAGAAATTATGTTCTAACCGTTCGTGGATAAATGACTCCTTCGCTTCTGTGCCTACTTTGATATCTGATGGAGCAGCAGCCCCTTACGACAGGCTGTAGAGCATTTCTCTTGGCTGGAACATCAAACGGATTCATGAAACTATTGACAGCATCGATTGTTCTCTGTTCTTTCTTCTCGCCTGTATTCACCTTTGTAGGCCGCAGATCCTTATGCTTCCTACTTCCATTGGACTCGGACAACATATCTGCCATGGATAGTGCGGCATCAACAAATTGTGCACGTTCATGCGTCGTCCTTACCCATCGTTGATAACTGCTGTAGTTAGTAACCAGCCCTGTCAATCCAGCACCACAGCCACCAGCACCACCATGGGACTTTGCATGCTTCATAAATGTCTCTTCTATCGTTTTGTCCACCGCACATCGACTTCCTGGTACCAGAGATCGAGCGACGCTGATGGCACCGCCTTCAAGTAGTGGTGTTGCACCAGTATGGGTGTCCTCTACATTTGCCAGGAACACAGAGAAGAACGTCAGATATCGAGCGTAATTTTGGCCATCAAAGCTGAAGAATAGACTGGAAATCCTATAGAGACACTCACAGTTCAATTGGAAGTTGTTTGTCTTAACAGCCTGGATTAGCCTCAGTATCAACCATATGTGATCCATGTACGACAGCCACAACTCAGCAGTCATTCCGAGTTTCCCTCCACGAACTTCATCCTTGAATTATCTGTAGCCAACAACCCCCTGTGCACACACAAACTCACCAGATCCTCAGAGAATATAGTTTGAAACACAATAATCATGTTTACTAGCCTTAAGAATATGGTTTGCAAAGTTACTTCAACAAATGTTCAATGAACATGGACATTTATCGGCTTCGTTAACAAAATATTTTTAAAAAATCAACTAAAAATGGCGGCCATTTTGAAATTGAAGATGGCTGCCTCAATAAAATCACCCTATCTTATTAGAAACATTATTATAATCGGGGGACACCCAGAAAAAAATAGGCTGGTCATATCTAACTGGACCACTTTTTTAATATCAGCAGACGACAATGTTCCGATTACGGGTTATGAACATGTGTGTATTTATAGCAGAGTGTATTTCGCCTTATCGAGGTTACGTGTATACATTTATAGCTTACACGATTTTATTAAACTCGGCGCTAACCACATGCGACAAAGAGTCGAGATACGCTATATATGAGAGAGGTGACTGCGCGCGGCACACGGTAACACGATTCCTTCCTGGTAAAGCAGTTTGCGGTTATCGATAAGTATGGTGTTCGGTGGGTGACATAATCACAGTGGTGTACTCGAAAGTTTTATGTTCCATATGGCGGGGCCGACGGAACAGCTGGACTGTATGGTGGCAGGATTTCCCCAGTCGTCAGACACGCGAATAAGCATATCACGTCCAGAGACAGGCGATGAGATTGTTTCTCTCGTCGGCCCTCCCCTCCATGACGATTTTGTTCACGTCTTCGTCCGCGAGAATTTGTGGTCGGGCCTTGGACCGGATCGTGCCCTTCAACTCCTGGTACCTGGCCATCTCTTCTACTACCAATTTGAACTCGCTATCTGATATATCGTTGTCGGCGACGTCGATACTGGTTTTCTTAGACCTCGCGAGAACCGCTATTCGATCGTGCTTTCGACTCTTGGTCTCTAGTTTTCGACCCACGAGTCTGGCCGTCATGCAAAGCAGTCCAGCCCCCGCCACTATCGCACTCAAGGCCACCGCGACCGGCGCAACGACGATTGTTGATAATAAAGACACACTCCCCACTCCGCTTACAACGGAAGCTGAGGCTAACGTGGTGCTCACCCCCTCGACTACATTGACTGCTCGCCTATATTTATTTGCATGACCCGTCCGCGTCTCTCCATCATGCTGGATAATCTGTTGTATCTCGACAATCCTGGTCATCCTAAAAGATGCCGCGTCAGCCGTCCCGGAAGGTAACTCAGGATATATTTTCTCGTCATTCATCATAAATCAAGTTCTATTAACAGTGTCACTACAGTAGCTGAACTCGATTGGTCAGCAACTTTTGTTACACAGTTAATAACACTACCGGCGGAAACCTTAATTGCAGTGTCATCATCGAATATCGTAAACCCTGACATATGCCCCGCGTGCTTGGTGACGCCAAGCTTCTGCTCTACCCCGTTCAGGACGAGATTCACTCGGGACTTCGGCAGTCGCGTGCTAAAGGTGACCGAGCAGACCGACATTCGCAGAATCGTCCCGGACGCTGCCATGGTCTATCCCGCATATCTGTTGCTCGCGTTGGAGCCGAATGAATATTCGTGGGCCCCCGCGCCCAGTGCACCCCGCACCTAGGCCCAAACTGTTATGACGGGCTTTGGAGCTTGCGAACGCTGCACGTGTGTAACCGCCGTAGCCGCGTCTCTGCGAGCATGCGCTACGCTATTCTCTATCTTTTTCGTTGTGGCTTCATCACATGCTGCGCCCGCGACGGGAACGTCCTGTTCTGAGCTGGAACTACCTGGGCCGTATATGCTCATGATATTTATGAAATATATATTTTATGTTTAATCGGTTATTTCGAGAACGATCGAAATCGGGTAATCGTTCATCATCCCTCGCGCTTTATCATCGAGAATAGAGATCTTCAATTCGTGGATGTGCCCCGATTCCAAACGTTTCATCTCGGGGTTTGGGAAGTCTAGGGTCAGGGTCTCGCCATAGAAACAGTCGCTGGCGTGCACGACCTTAAATAGAGTACTGGGGGTACCATCTAACGTGTTGTACGATGTGTTCAGCTAATCCAGGTGCACCCTGGGCGTTTTCGTGAAGGCGAACCCCACTGGATCGTTGCCGACGTGCTCGCCTGGGTCAAACCATTTTACTGTAAAACCGAGTCGCACGGCCAACGCCGGTGTGACCCTTACCCGGCTGCCGGGATCGACGGTCAAGGTTGCGAGTCCGGTGGCTTTCGAGATTGCGAGGCTGGCTCGACCATCAAGCTCCGACGCAACAAAAGGTTGGAGCTCTCTCAAACTCCAAAGACCGGGGGTCAGCTTTACTAATACTGGGGGGCCGTTCTTCATGAAGGCGAACCCTTCGTCAACTTCGACGTTGTGCCATCCGACCGTGAAGGTGATTGATCTGAGGCCGGCCCGGCGTTTCCCGCAGCAGTTGTCGATTTAATTCTGAAGTACGCAAGCCTCCCTTTGAACATTGGTGAACATAGCAAACATGATAATATCTGTCATGGATACCAAGGCGCTTGGCTTTAATTCTGATTCAAAGTACGTGGTCAACAAGTTAGAATGTGACGTCACTCATGCGGACATTATCCTTTGCAGCTACATGCTGACCGCGGCGGCAGATGGCTCCCAGACCATCCGAATCCTCAGTGACGACATTGACGTTTTTGTTCTCCTAGTGTACTGGATATCGAGGAAACGCATCGTTTCCAAGGTTCAACTTGAAAAGTGGAATTGTGATGTCCTGGACGTCAACAAAACTGGTGAGCGGTTGGGCCCCAGAAGATGCAGCCAGCTTCTCGGTGTCCACGCGTTGTCGGGCTGCGATACGGTGTCATATCCCTTTGGAAAAGGAAATCAGTCAGCGCTCAAGCTCCTAGAGCTAGACGTACCCGGCCTCGATAAAGTACTCGGTCAACCTGACGTAACCCATGCTAAACAGAAGGCGACAGCAGACAGCTTCTTCCTACACCTCTACGGACAAAAGAGTTGTACGTCAATGAATGAAGCACGTGCCTGCTTCTATCGTGTTCGTAAGAAGCCTCCGTCGCTGAAAAAACTGCCACCGACTGATGCCAACCTGCAGCTGCACGTTCTTAGAGCTCACCTTCAGATGCTACTGTGGAAGGCTGCGGACCAACGTGACCCACCTAAAGAATATCAAGACATTGAGCACTTTGGGTGGAACATCGAAGGCTCGAATGTCACTCCAGACATCGCAATAACACCAGTTGCTCCTCAAGCGTTGCTGGATGTAGTGAGCTGCAGCTGCACTGCACAGGGAAAGACATGCAGCAGCGCACGCTGTAGTTGCAACAGTGCAGGACTTTCATGCACGGACTACTGCAAGTGTGAGGGGGGAGTCACATGTTGTTGTCCGTTCACCATCAAGCAGGTAAACATTGAAGAGGACGAAGGGTGGCTTGTTGTAGACGACGATGATGAAGACCACTAGGTGGTTGTGACTCTTTACCAGTAATACTGTGGTACTATAGTGTGTCTCCATATAAGTCATGGTGCTGTACATCAGCTGTTTTGGTTCATGGTGTACTGTTATTGCATTTACTAAACAGAGATGTGGGTACCATTGTGTCATCCATAAGCCAGTTCTTGCATTGTGTTTGTTAATCCAGGCCAGTTCTTGTTATACCGTTTGTTATTTCATGCCAATATATATGTCTAGTCACTGAAAAGAGCTATGAGTGTCACTATGACATATATATGCCAGTTTTTGCTTTACCGTTTGTTATTTCATGCCAATAGATATGTCTAGTCACTGAACAGAGCTATGAGTGGCACTATGGCATCCATATGCCAGTTCTTGCTATACCGTTTGTTATTTGATGCCAATATATATGTCTAGTCACTGAACAGAGCTATGAGTGTCACTATGCCATCCATAGGCCAGTTCTTGCTATACCGTATGTTATTTCATGCAACTATATATGAATGCCACTATGTCATACATAGATCAGTTCTTGCTTTATTATTCGTTAATACATGCACAGTTCAATATCTAGTCACTCAACAGAGCTCAATATCTAGTCACTGAGTTCAATATCTAGTCACTGAACTGAATGAGTATCACTATGTCATTTCATTGTTTTCCTTCAAAAATGAGTGACCTATTTGTGTCATGCTGTATATGTATCGCACCAGTAGGCCTGTCATTTGTGTTAGGTAAGCCTGTAAATGTAAAGTTTATCTTTATTTATACGTATCTGTGTTGTGGGCATGAAGCCTAAAGATATTAAACTTTGTAATATTATATATTGTGTTTCATATTGTGGTTCCGTCTTCCATTCTCTTTTACATCCGACCTTTGATTTTACATTGACACTGTCCCTATATCGGAAAGTTAACACCAATAATTGACTCCCCACCCTCTACAACCCCTAAAAGGAGATATTACACGACTGGATAGGCCATCAAGATCAGAAGTTGAAAATTTGTCAAAATCCAAGATGGCGGTGGCGGCCATCTTGAATTCTGAGAATTGCTCAACATTACACAAGTAGCAGCCAAGCTGAATCCCCTAACCATATAGAACACATTTCCATGAAAAAAGTTTACAGTAATTACTATTGCAGGGTCTCGTATAGTTCATATAGGGCCGGCAACTCGACTAAAACATGGGTATAGACACCAAAATCATTCCTCTGTGTGTACGACAGACCGAGCTTTTAACGAAAGCAATTTTGGACGGCGGCCATTTTTCAAAATGGCCGCCATTCCTAGTTCATCCCAACTTATTCATTGTTAACATGTTTAATATCAATCAGATATGTCTCCTGAACAAATTGATACCACTCGCGGAGGATCTGGGAGGGGGATGGGAGGGGGTATATCTAGCTCATGGACTTACAAAAGTCAATGGTTGACTCTTGCTGAAATTTTGCTGAAATGAAATATAAGCAAAAAAAAACAACTACTTATTTTCAGTGTTCATGTAGCCATCAGAAATGAACAGGTTTACACAAAACAGACAGTAGTTGTTTAACCCATCCTTTTATTCACAGCTTGTACTGAGATCAACCACCAGTAAATATTCCTGTTCAATATTTACAAATTCTAGTATGCAACACATATCATTTATTTAACCAGGTAAACTGATTATCGTGAACTAATGCATGAGTGAGTGTGTCCATACGCTAAATAAACGAGTGAGCTTAGCGAACCTAGTTTATTTAGCAGTAGGACCCAATCACGAGGGCATTATTTCAAGATGATCAGCTCACCTGGTTAAATAACCATTTCCTTACATTTCACACACAATTTTTCATAAAACAAACAAAGCCAATCGGGATTAAAGTATGGTACAGAGGTAGGCCGTAGTGAAGGTGATTGTCTCACGATTCAGAGGGTGTGTCTGAGAACATGATTTGATTGGTCGAAGGAAACACGTCATTGCAACGTTACTGTCGTCATTTCTCCATATGTGGTAAGCATAAGAGTGGTGTAAACTACTGCTGGCGGGTGGTGTAATTCACCGTTATATTTCTGTAAACTACTGGCTGAAATGTAAGGAAAATTGGATAATTTAACTGATCAGTTTTGTTTAACATTGAACCCATTAAAAAACACCATTCTTTGAAATTGAATAACAGGAAATCTTGCAGCATGTGCACATACTATTAGTAGAACTAAAGAAATATACGCCATAGTGGTTGGAACATGTTGGTCACCCTGAATTGTTTTGATTTCAAAAGTTGCACATCTCATGTATGTTTACTAGAATAAATATGGTATGTACATGCATTTCATGCTATATTAATTATGTAATTACAACGAAGCTCTAGCTTCACACCCATCTGCTCAGATGGTCCTCTGCATGACTGTTACATATTGTCAATTTAGGAGGCAAGTGTGCAATGTGATTGATGGCAGTTGATATAATTGGTTGAAGTTTATCATCAGGTAATAGCAATATTATTGTTACAAGCATAACCCTTTCAACATAACATACCTCTATAGTGGAATTTGCAAACAGTGTAAATGCAGATGAGCCGGCTTGCGACCAGTCAACTCATCATGATATGCACTTTTTAACAAGTAATTTTCATATGTTTTGGAGAAGAAAAAAACAACCCCTTTTCATAATGGACTCGTCTGAAAATCATTTAGTGACAATTACATCGGTAAATAAACATATCAAAATCTGTTCCAGTTATTTAGTGTTGAAAGGGTCCATGTGTCCTATCTGGATCGGCAATGTTTGTTAGAGTCACAGGGGACAGGAAAATTAACATCCAGTGGTGTCTTCTAAGTAAAAGCCAAGCTGAATCTCGGATACATTTATATGTTACATTGTACAGCAGGTGATGAAAGGGTGTAATACAAATTGATTTCTATCATATTTCTGAACGCATTGTATCGGCAATTTGTATCAATAATTTTAAATCATACATTTGTAATATTTGCCTTTTGCGATTTTAGCCAATCAGGCCGCAGCTTCTCTCTCCAACAAAAATGGCCGTTGTAAAATAGGTCGATTGAATTTTCTGATTAAGCAAGATAAAAATCCGATTTTGTCCACAAGTAAGAAGTATAGCGAGCATACCAAGATGTGTTCTTCACTGTGGACGTATACAAAGTCGGTTTAAATGTAACATTATAAATGTCGACGTGTTGAACGTCTAAAAATACTCGATATTGGGAAATCTGAGCAACAATTCAGGGACCCTCGATATCGACGACTTTTTCCGGGGAGGACTAGGTTACAAATATAGTACTGTACCACAGGCGCAATGTACTCTTACACCCAGTAAACGGCACCGAGACCCGGACTGGTGTATTTTCACAAATATTAAACATCAAATGGAATAGTGAGGTACCGATTTCTATCATATTAACAGATTTTTAAAAGGCACGTTTTCACTTCGTAAAGTTCGTTGTTAACCTTTAATATACCATATATACCGTCATGTGATTTTTTCCCGTCACCTGTGATCAAGGGTAATAAAATCAAAATCACAAACATACCAATAAATTCTGCAATAGCGGAAAATGGCCAGGTGTGTGAAGTGGAGTTGCCGTGTAGAAACTTTGGGCTAATCTGAAAAGTAGTACAGTGCATTTTAGTACCGCATTGCATTTTTATGGAACCATAATACACCAGATAAGTTGTCTCAATCTCCACTGATTTACCTTGGAAGACTTTACCCCGCCAAAACTCGATGCCATTGTTGTTGTTGTTGTATATCACATTTTCAGTCGCTGAATTTTCGGCTCAAATTACCTCTCAAAAGATTGTGAGAGTCTTTTTTCGGCATACCCCAGTTGATTTGTGCTGGCTGTGAAAAGTGTAAGAAATGCCCCAAATATGATGCCTATTGTTTTGTTTATATACTTACACGACCAGCATGCTGGCACACAATCAGGCATGCTATTCTTACGGCGAAGAAAAGCCAGAGTGCCCGGAGAACTAGACTAACATGTCATATCTCTATATCATGTTTAACTTCTATTTTTCATTATCTGAATTTTATAATTTATTATTTACTTTGCTATAGGTATCAGTAGTAAAGCCATAGTGCTATGTCTACCGGAGAACAAACACAGTAAGTTTTATCAAAACAGAAAAAACATATCAGACACAAACTCCCCGGAGATTCAGTGTTCGGTAGTTTGGGGCCATATTTTACAATTTGACCAGAACAGATTGACACAGAATGACCATATCCGGCCAATACCAACAAAGCTCCATATACCAAATTTGGCAACTATTTCACGATAACAAAATATTCGGAATAAAAATATTCATACCTACAAAAATTGCATCTACAAAGAAAACTCCCTTAATGCTGACCTGAAAAGACTATACAGAAAACGCGACAAAGCATATAGAAAACACAAAACATCAGGACTCTCAAATGACAAAAAAACTATCTGGACCTAAAGCATATATGTCGAAAAAATACTAAACTGGCTTACCAAAATTATCTTGAAGATATTCTCACTGTAAACTCTGAAACTGAACATAAACCCGACGAAAATACAAGACCGAACAATAACAAACTATATATACAACTAAAACATTCAAAACAGGATTCTGGAGGTATTGACGCCCTTAAAAGTAATAATAAACTATATCAGTCAGACTATGATAAAGCCAACATACTACACAAATAATTTAATTCGGTGTTTACCTCTCAATCACAGATCTCTCTATCCTCCCTCTGTAAAAAGAAACTACAGGACAAAGCCGATAGCAAGCCCAAGCCACCAAACATGATTACGTATAGTCCCCATAGTAAAATGCCCAATATTAATGTGGCAACCAATGGTATTGAAAAACTCCTCGGAAATCTTAAGCCACACAAAGCTGCCGGACCAGATCAGTTGAGGCCCATATTATACTGAAAAATACAAGTAGGGAACTTGCCCTAATTTTACAAATTATTTTCATTAAATCACTACGGGAGGGTGAACTACCAGAGCATTGGAAGATGCCTAACGTAGTTAACGTGTTAATAAATGATCTCCTCTTAGCCATCAATCAAAAACGTAAAGTTGACCTTATTATTTTGGACTTCAGTAAAGCTTTGACCAGGTCAACCACGAAAAAGTTATGCATAAATTACACTTCTACGGCATTAGAGACAAACCCTTTACTGGATCAAATAATTTCTCGATAACCGGTCACAATCCGTAGTACTAAATGGGGAACAGTCGAAAACCATTGCTGTCGCATGTGGAGTACCACAAGGCTCGGTCATCGGACCACTTGTCTCGGAACATGTCTCGTCCTCTAAAGTCTGTCTCCTTGCTGATGACACAGCCCTCTACCTGACTCTTACTTGTGCTTATCACTCCACACACTTGCAAAATGACCTCAACGAATTTGAAAAATGGGAATACCAGTGGGACATGAGCTTCAACCATCTAAATGGCAATGTATTCACAAAAACTCATAGCTGTAATTGACTCTAACTATTCCCTTCATAATACCCAATTGGAATATGTAACCTCGGCTAAATATATCGGCATTACCTTTTCTAACGACTTAACCTGGAACAATCATATTGATAACATTACTAAAAAAGCAAATCAAACATATTGCCAATTTTCATGCACCTGGTGGTGTTTGATTACAATAGGTCAAGCAAGATTTGGTCAGTGCAATAGTTGAAAATATTAAGTGTATTTTATTATTTTTTTCACTATTATTGATGTGATTATACATGTCATCAAGATCTGCACCATTTGTGGATGTTTTCACAAGCGGGCGGTTGGTTCCAGATTTCACCTTTCACCTACTAAAATCAAAACAGAATATTTACAGAAAAAAACATATACTCAACCATGAAATTAGAATCACCTAATCTGGTGCCAAGTCCTCGCCACACCAGATTCACATTAGTACTAATCTTACTACATTTATAATCGGTATGACCAGATTCATCTCTCAATTAACAAGAAAGCCAAACTAGGGATATCGGGATTCCGGTAAGGATGAAACTCATTGTTAAATTAAGCATTTGCATGCTCCCAACTAGCCATGCACCCGCCTAACACTTCCGGTATACTACTCACTGTTGTGTGTTACAGTACACTATATATGAGCCGCGTCGCGAGAAAACCTGTCTTCGGGGAAATTATGGTCATTATGACACTTTGTTACTATCACAATGGTATTTGTATGATGAATTGAACGCTTTTTATTTGATCATGATATCTGCAATATTCATGAAGATATTATACATTTATTTTATACAACACCACTAGGCAGGTTGTTTGAGCAAAAGAAACGTCACGTAAAAGCGACGTCAAGCGACGTAAAAACGACGTTACAGTATATACCGTTACACATAGAGTATATGCCAACATTTACAACAGTTTGCAAGTTGACATAATCGAACTAGAAGCATGTTTGGCATTGAATAATGAATGTAAAGATGAATGAGCTTGAGTATTTTGGTAACACATGAATGTGCAAAGCGACAAAGTCAAACCGGCAAGTTCATGTACCAGCAAGTGTGAACGTGTGCGGGTATGCGGATTATGTATGCTTCTTTTTGACATTGTGTTTACTGAGCGTTTTAACAATTTATAATTGTAGAAAACCACGGAAGTATATTGATTAACTGATTGGTTGATTGAGTCTATACGACAGTTTAGTTTAACACATACAAATGGATATACATGTACACATGTATACAGGGAGAACAATAGGTTCAACATTAAATTACATTAAAACTAGCCACAGCAACATTTTTAGACTATTCCATTAGTCGGAATAGGGGCCATTAGGAAATAGAGGATAATATATTGGCAATCAGTGTAGATCCTGATTGGCACTATTATTATGCGCCTATGCGATAGCAAGGTGTGCATGATAGCAAGGGGGGCATATTGTGTTGCTCTTAAGGTTCCGAACCGTCCTTCTGTCCGTCTGTCCGTGTACATTTACGTCGAAAAGCCAAAATGCTTTAAAGAGTTTCTGCATCATGTAATGACTTCAAATTACTTGAAGGATTGCTTTAATATTTGGAAATTTCATTCACCTGAACATGTGTGACACATTCGTACCACCAATGACATGCCCTTGTCCTTTATGACCTTCGAAATGGTGCTGACACACTTTTCTTGCGTCGAAACGTTTGTAGGTTTCTCCATCATGTAATGTCTTCAAAATTACCTGAAGGATTGCTAATAATGGGACAGTTCATTCCCCTGAACATGTGCGACACTCGCACCACCAATGACATTACCTTGACCTTTGTGACCTTCGTGACCTTCGTGACCTTCGTGACCTTCGTGACCTTCGTGAACTTCGTGACCTTCGAAATAGTGCTGAACACTTAGCCATTTTCTTGCGTCGAAAAGTCTGTAACAATCTCTTCATGATTCAATATCTTCAATATAATTTGAAGGATAACTTTAATATTTGGACAGTTCATTCACCTGAACCTGTGTGATGTAATCACACCGCCAATTACATGACATTGACCTTTGTGACCGTAAAAATGGTGCTGAAACACTTAGCCATTATTCCACTTCTTATGTCAAAAAGTGTGCAAGACTTTCTGAAATTACTTTGAAATTTGTGTAAATTTAAAGTTTTATTTTTTTATACACATTCTCTATTTTTTTCCCAGTATATATGCGATGGGGGCATATCCATGTTTTACCAACATAATGTCTAGTTATGTTATGTTATTTCAAAAGGATTAATCATGATACATATGAAATAGCTAACACAGCCTAATGCATACTATAATAATGTATAATACAGTTGCCCACATAATAAATAGTAGTCACAAATTCAAGCATTTTTATCAACCAATCAAAATGCTAGACTTTGCCACTTGCATGAGCCCAGCTCCGGAATTACTACATGTATACTTGAGAATTGAGGAACTCCGGCGAACCTTTTAATGTGCTGGACACACGGACGGACATACTCATGGACACACAGAAACACATTCCAAACATGATATGCCTCCGGCTCTACCGAGACCGGGGGCATAAATGTACATGCACAAGTCATGTACTAGATTTTTTAGTTACTGCGACTGGAGAAATAGGTATTATATTGTGACTAGTCAAGCTTCTGATCATTACCAGACTCCGTTACCTAAAATAGGATATATATGGTATGTTAAAAGCATGATACAATTTGTGTTATGCTTTGAAAAGTAAATAGGTTTAACATCGCAGCAACAAGGTGCATGATCACGTGGTTATAACAACAACAACAGTGGCTGAACGTGTTTAAATCTTGAAAATATTATTTGATTTGATATTTTCCTTAATATGAAACGGATTTTGATGAAATATGGTGCATCAAACGCGTCTTCATGAGATGCATTTTGTGGTCCAGGGAGTTTGGCACAGACTTACGTCGTTTTTGCGAAAATTCAATGTCTGTGTCTCTTCGTAAAAACGACATAAGACCACCAAATGCAGCTTAACAAGACGCGTTTGATGCGCCATAGTTCATCAAAATCCGTTGCGTAATAAGGACACTATAAAATAATACATACTTTGAATCAGATGGATTCTGGAAGTTTCAGTACTTGTTGATGTTGTTAGTACCACGTGATCATACACCTTGAATGTGAGTTTGAACCCACAACCTCTGGTATTGAAGTCCAGTGCTCTAACCTCTCTGTCACAATCCATCCATTTATGTATTGAACTGTAGGCACTGCCAACCTCACCTGGCGCCAGGTCCATACCACACCAAAGTCACTTGGCCCCTTCCCCTAAAATAAGATTACGAATAATCGAAATACTCACATAAGGGGTATAACCAGATTCAACTGTCACATAGTAGTCGAAATGATACCACCTCCCTCTGGAAGCGCCCCCCCCCCCCCCCCCCCCCCCGCTACGCGCGGTGGCTTCCATCAGGAGGTGGTATCATTGTTGACTCCCTTACACTACTTGGATTTTGCCCCACTGTTCACCGGGTATGGATGAGAAGAGTGGAAAAACATTTCATCAACCACGAGATCAATATACTTCCTCGACTGGATGAGAAGTTATTAATGAGACGAGATGGTGATGTCACCACCTCTGACACCATGTTAGAGATAAGCGCTCCCTATGTTATACTCAGTATATGTAATAACACAATGGTTCTAGTTAATTGTGCGTGGTTGAAGATAGGTAGTCACGAGAGGTGTCATCGTACCGGTATTTACGAGTATTGCAAGCATCACCGGGCATGGATGAGAAGAGGGTCCGTTTCGCCTCGCCCCTGTAGGCATTGCGGGGTAGGGACCAGATCCGAGTCAATTCTATGTCCACCATGCGATGGCACTCGCGCTACTCGTCGACTGGTTAGCAAGGAATTAAGTGCTCGCAAGTATTATCGTTTAGTAATAATTCAAATCAGAAAGTCAGTTAGAAAGATGGAACCGATCTGAAGTGTAGTTTTGATAAGTCACGGGTGTTACGGGGACCCGAAAAAGTTTATGTTCCGTATGCCGGTGCCGACGGAACTGCTGGACTGTATGGTGGAGGGATATCCTGCCGCTGCAGACACGCGAATAAGCATATCACGTCCCGAGACGGGCGAGGAGATTTTTTCCCTCGTCGGCCCTCCCCTCCATGACGATTTTTTTTACGTCTTCGTCAGCGAGAATTTGTGGTCGGGCCTTGGACCGGATCGCGCCCTTTAACTCCTGGTACCTGGCCGTCTCTTCGACGACCAGTTTGAACTCAATATCTGATATATCGTTGTCGGCTATCGCTTTCGACACGATAACGTCGATACTGTTTTGCTTAGACCTCGCGAGAACCGCTATTCGATCGTGCTTTCGACTCTTGGCCTCTGGTTTTCGGCCCAAGAGTCTGGCCGTCATGCAAAGCGGTCC
The DNA here is from genome assembly GCA_029237695.1 of Conchocele bisecta. Lineage (NCBI taxonomy): Eukaryota > Metazoa > Mollusca > Bivalvia > Lucinida > Thyasiridae > Conchocele > Conchocele bisecta. The sequence continues at coordinate 71,445,935 of CM055265.1, read as the reverse complement.
CGCCCCCGCTGCTATCGCACTCAAGGCCACCGCGAACGGCACGGTGACGATTGTTGATAATAAAGATACACTCCCCACGCCGCTTACAACGGAAGTTGAGGCTAACGTGGTGCTCACCCCATCGACTATATTGACTGCTCGACTATATTTGTTCGCATGGCCCGTCCGCGTCTCTCCCCCATGCTGTAGAATCTGTTGTATCTCGACGATCCTGGTCATCGTAAAGGATGCTGGGTCGGCCGTCCCTGAAGGTAAATGTGGATATAGTTTCTCGTCATTCATCACAAATCAAGTTCAATTAACAGTGTCACTACAGTGGAGGAACTCGCTTGGTCAGCGATTTTTTTAACAAAGTTAATAACACTACCGGAGGAAAGTTTAATTGCAGTGTCATCATCGAATATCGTAAACCCTGACCTCTGCCCCGCATGCTTGGTGATGCCAGACTTCTGCTCTACCCCGTTCAGGACGAGATTCACTCGGATTTCGGTAGCAGCGTGCCCCCTAAAGTTGACCGAGCAGACCGCCATTCGCAGAATCGTCCCGGACACTGCCATGGTGTATCCCCCATATATGTTGCTCGCGTTGGCACGGAATGAATATTCGTAGGCCCCCTAGCCCAGTGGACCTCGCTCCTCTGCACAAACTGTTATGACGGGTTTAGAGCATGCAATCGCTGAACGTGTGCAATCGCCGTAGCAGCCTCTGTGCGGGCCTGCGCTATCCTTCCCTCCAACCTTCTCATTGTGGCTTCATCATATGCTGCGCCAGCGACGGGAACGTCCTGTTCTGCGTTGAAACTACCTGGGCCGTATATGCTCATGATTAATATATAAATATATATATTATGTTTAATCGGTTAGTTCGAGAACGATCGAAATCGGATAATAGTTCTTTGACTCTCGCGCTTTATCATCTAGAATAGAGATCTTCAATTCGTGGATGTGACCAGATTCCAAACGTTTCATCTCGGGAGTTGGGAAGTCTAAGATCAGGGTATCACCATAGAAACAGTTGCTGGCGTGCACGGTCTTAAGGAGAGTGCTGGGGGCTCCGTCTAACGTGTTGTACGATGTGTTCAATTGATCCAGGTGCACCCTGAGAGTTTTCGTGAAGGCAAAGTTCATTGGGATGTCGCCGACGTGCTCACCTGGGTTAAACCATCCCTTATTGTCAGAAGGGTGTGTTGTTGTAAATTCGAGCTGTAAGGCCAACGTCGGGGTGATCCTTACCCGGTAGGCGCGCTCGACGGTCAAGGTCGCGAGTCCGGTGGCTTTCGAGATTGCGAGGCTGGCTCGACCATCAAGCTCTGACGCGACAAAAGCTTGGAGCTCTCTGAAACTCCAAATACCTGGTGGTATTTTGACACCTACCGGTGGTGGGTTCTTCATGTAACCGAACCCTTCATACTCCTCAACATTTTGCCATCCGATCGTGAAGGTGATTGTTCTGAGGCCGGCCCGGCGGTTTCCGACTGAATTCTGAAGCGTGCAAGCATCCCTTTGAACAATAGTGATAGTAGTAAACATGATAATATCTTTCAATGGATACCAAGGCTTGTGGCTTTAATTCTAGAGCAAAGTACCTGGTCGGAGGTGTATACACCACAAAACAAGACACTAAAAAGAGCCAGTTTGGGTATGGGTTTCAACACCAATTTCACCAAACATGTTTGAGAAATACAGACTCCCAAAGTGTAAAACAAACAACATGCAATTCTGGCAGAATCAACTACATTTTGCCATGTGGTGTGCTACAACTGGATGTGGCGTCTCTTACATGGATCACATGCAATATAAGAATAGTATGTTGAGCAGTAGCGTTTACAACTTTCACGTGTACTACACAGTCAGGAGAATTTTAGACGAGCAGAAAATACCGCTACCACAAGACGATGTATGGAACCCTCTCGACAACACGTACGATCGTAGAGCTTACGAAAGAATATGTGACGAATTTAACGTTTCTAAAGATACAGACTGGCAACAGAAAACATTTCCAGACACCGGAGGTTTATGTACTGTTTATCTCTACTGTCTAGACTACGGCGCAAGCACAAAGTTTGCCACACCAGGTGTAACTTTCGGTTTTTATATGTCAAACCACCACGACCCCTTATGTAGTAAATAAAATGACATTCGGGTCTGAAGTTAGTAAAAAGAGACAGTGTAATTACGATTACTGCTGGTATAATGCACCAAAAATAGCTCACGTAGAGTATATTTTACAAAACTAAGGCGTCGAGAAGGCTGTAGGGACCTTTATATTAGATAAGGGGGTTGGGTTTACACAAGCTGGCGTTACAAGACTTAACGACTCGATAAGAACATACGTGTGGGCAAAACTAGGGTCCCAAGCACAAGCTAGAAGCTCTATAATCGGTCAGGGAACCGCGTTTGACACACAGAAACAGTTCTTGGCAAACGTCAAGGACGCCATCTCATCTCCGGTGGACCTCCCGACGTCGATCCAGCGGTATCAAGACGTTTTGCAGTATGCAGGCACCCCAGTAGACTATGAATTTGGAATAGGTCTTTATATAGCGCCGAGCAATATGATACTACGAGACGACCGGGTTGACGGTTACAATAATCAGATCGTAATCGCTACCGTCAAACAAAAGATCGGCCATAACGGGAACGTGAACGCGGATATCATCAAGCGCACCGCGCATGGAAACGATTTCATAAAATCGCAAGCACCCACCCCAACACAAAGCACCCCATAAAGTTCCTTCGGAACTAGTGTCACAGCAAGTTCCGCCGTTAGGACTTGATGCACCAGGAAGTTCCTTCGGAACTAGTGTCACAGCCCACGAGGATGAAAAATTAGGGCTCGTCGTCGCCCTCGTGGCGGTCAGACTATTCGCGCTTTGGTTTTAGGAACTCTCGGGCGGCGAATAGTAAAAGACCGGCGATCGCTACGATTAAAGCCCAAGTATTTTCGGCAAGCCATCCGGCCGTTTTTGATAATATAGATAGCAAGTAGGAGACGAGATCCCCAATCAACCCAGGCAGCGCGGCAGCCGCCTTTCCGGCTAATTTAGCCAGGAGACTGGCGAGGGCTTTTAGTTGCTTTTTTACCCACTCCTTGGCTCCGCCGGATGGCGCGGGTGCTGGCGCGGGTGCTGGCGCGGGTGCAGTCGCTGCTCCAACGCATCCAGTGATAGCTAGAACTAGGGTCGATATAGCCATGCCGAAAGCTGTGAGGATGCTTACTATTGTAACGCCCTGCTCTCTGAACAGAGTGCGAAGACGCTCACCGAGTGTCGTCTCCTTGTGCAGGACTATCGATATTGTTTCTCGGATCCAACTTATTTGGGTGCGGAGCGCCTCACGGTTAGTCGAGGCAGCCTCCATGCGAGCTTCTCTTTTAACGCTGTAACGACCGCAGTCGTTCGGTGATCCGCTAGGTAAATTCTCTATCGTCACGGGCTTCCTCCAGTTTTCCTTCTTCTAGCGCGATATGTTCATCCAGCGCCGTGAGTTTGGAGAGGTTAAGGACCAGTTCGCCCCGGACTGTTTGCAGAGCCTTATCGAGTCCCCGGAGTTCGCGAAGAGGTAACGGTGGGTCATCCATCGTGCTGAGTATTTCACTTTCGCTGATCTCCATTGTGCGAATAGCGTCGGTGGCTACGTGAGGGACCTCGCTGAGCTCGATCGTTTCTATCGCGGCTGCTGTTTTCTCCATCGTTTCGTCGGTAGACTGTAGGACCTCTACTGCGCGGGCCGGCATAATTGTTTTAACCCTCTTACAATTTACGAATCCTAGTTCGTCCCTTATGATTTCGCCACCGCCCCGGCAATGGTGCTCAGCGCTAGGGGTTTTCCGGTCTTCATGTTGACGATCGGGACATTTGATGCTTTTAGTCGCAACCTACAGCGCAGATCCAATTCGAACTTGGAGTAGTCGCACGGCAAACAGATTGGACCGCACATTTTTCTACCAAATTGTTGTAGTAGTCGTTTGCAGCTGACTCGATTAATTCCCTACTTAGACCAATGGTGTTGGTAGCGCCACCTATTTCCTCACCGGCTGGCGTCTCTATGAAGGGCGTTTCGACATCGTTATGATCATCGAGGCAATTATCATCGAGTTCATCATCATCGAGGTAATCGTCTTTGTCGCGATCAAATTCGTACATGCCAATATCATAACCAGCCATTGTTAACGATGTATTAAGCAAAAAACAATACGGGTTTAATGGAGTGTCAATACGGCCGCAAACTCAATCCATAAAGCAGACTGCGGGAGCCCCTCGGGGCGAAAGGTGTGAGACAGAGCGTCGTTATTACGAACAACCCCTCGACAATCGACCAGAACCAGCAGCTCTTAGCCCGTTTCCCAAACCTCGGAGCTAGCGACGTCATTGTGCCGGGGACTGTTCGCCTCGCTTTCACTATTTCGCTGACATCGACAGACGTGGACCGAACCGTCGTTCAGAACCTGGGTCGCGCCATCATCAAGAAGACCATGATAAAGATTTATGGTAATGAGGTAATGTCGGTCGACGACAGCGACGTCTACCATTGCTACCAGGACCTGTGGAAGACGGCGCAAAAGCGCGAAAATGCGGTGTATCAGGGTATTGACGCCAGCCGAAATAGGAACGTAACCGGACTTAGAATCAGGGCTTGGTGACAAGGCAGATAACGTCGCGAGCGACAACGCGATCGCGGCCGCTTACGGCAAGCGCTTCTACATCCCGCTCGACTTTGAGTTGCTGGAGAGTCACATGCCATACTATCAGAGTGCTTTGGCTGACCGCCTCGAATACGAACTAACGACTACGGTCGAGTTCTCATAGCCACTGACATGGCATCGACGTATACGATCGACAACGTTTCGCTGGAGTACGACATGGTCACGATACCCGAACTCGCACGATTGATCAGAACCCAGTACGCCGGGCGCGTTGCCATACTTTACGTCCGAGTTCTTCGCCATCGCAAGATGACGAAAGACAAAAGCGACACATTGTGGAATATTAATGTCAACGTCCCAGCACGCTCGATGAAAGGTATACTGATGCTGTTCGAGGAGGCTCGGTTCGCGCTCGGGGCTAGAAAAAGCGACAAATGTTATAACCCCAAAATCACAAAGGTCGAGGTGACGATGGAGGGAGTCCCCAATCAGCTCTAGAGCCAGGGCCTTCGCGCGCACCAGCAGTGGGACGAAGCCAGCAAGCAGTTTGCTGCCACCTCTAAGCGCTCCCCGGAGGTTGCCGCGGTTCCAAAGACCTGCAGCTCTCGGACGTCTCCCTCGCGGAGTTTCTGACTTTCAAGTACGTGCTATGGCTAGACATGCGAGCCAGCGACGACGATCAAATGCACGGTAGTGGACGCCAAGTTGAGAACGCTAGCGAGGGTGTGATCCAGATAGCCAAAGAGGCGGACGGAGCTGGCGCATTGAACGTGTATCTATATATAATAACAGATGCGCAACTCAACATCGAAGATTGCCGATACGTCTCGGCTTTAAACTAAAACTCTACCGAAGGATGCCCACTCTGCCATAATATGTGGGCAGACAGGATGCGGAAAAACGGTTTTCATCCTGGACTTGCTCGAGGTGTCCTACCGTGATGCCTTTTGTCACATTGTGATCCTGTGTCCCACTGTGCGGCACAACAAGACTTATCAGCGGCGCCCGTGGATATGGGCTGACCCTGAGGTATACGTCGTTGACCCTGGCGACAGGCTTCACGATTGGCTGCGTGACTTCTACCACATATTTCAGGGCGAGCCCACCCTATGCGCGTTTGATGACTGCTCGGCCAAGGCGGCGATGACCAAAAAGAAGGACATGCTATCCGAGCTCGCATTTTCGGGACGGCATGCGGGGCAAAGCGTATGGATCTCCACTCAGAAGTACAACGCCGTATTCAAGGATCTGCGCGATCAAACGAAATGGGTCGCCCTCTTCCACTGCAAGGACCGAGACTCATTCGATGACTGTCTTCGAGAGAACGACGTTATCCCAACGCGCGAGGAGCGCCTGGTGGTTCGACAGATGCTTTCGGAAACTAAGCACGCCAAGCTTTTGTTAAAGACTGATCAATCAACTGCTTACAAAGTAATAAACAATTGTTAACCATTGTTCAGCATTGTTCAGCAATTACTTAACAATGCTGAACAAAGGCTGAACAAATGCTGAACAATGGTTAACAAATGCTGAGCAATTGCTTAACAATACTGAGCAATTGCTGAACAATGCTGAGCAATTGCTGAGTAATTACTTAACAATGCTGAGCAATTGCTGAGTAATTACTTAACAATGCTTAACAATGCTGAACAAATGCTGAACAATAGTTAACAAATGCTGAACAATTGCTGAACAATGTGGGAATCAATTTGTTGCTCCGCTGCGAGCTATGTTGCGAGCATAACGGTGATCATAAGTATCGGATGGTGCGCTCGGCAATATGTTACACTTATGAGGCTAGTCAGAATAGCACTGCTTGTGATAAACAAAATGAACTGCGACAATCTTCTCGGTCAGCTAATGGAAGAAACAGTCGTGTCGACTGCCGACACGACTGTCGGCACGACTGTCGGCACGACTGCCGATACGGCTCCGAATGAAAACACGACGCGATGCGAGCGGCTAGCTGCGCTGGTTGCTTGGGGGCAATCGGAGTATCTTGGTAGGCGTCTCTCAGTTTGTCAGGTGGACAAGATGTCAGATGCGGAGGTCGATAAAATGTATGCGCGATACGAATCTAGGTTAGGTGCAGAGATGACGAAAACTCTTGGATCGGCGGCTATTCATCTATACGCTACCGCTGTTAGTATAATTCTCCCTATACCAAACACCGCGGGGTTGATTGGCGATCTAGAGACTGACCCTTTTGTAGGACACACTCTTTGAACAGCCTGCTGCTCAATTTATCACAAGTTTTGAATGTTCTTAGCTCCGCTGACAACCGTGTTGACCACGGCTAAGCACTGTAAATTTGGACATATACGCCCACAATCACCGATTGCACATCAGGAGCAAGCTCCGATTGCACGACACAAACACCCAAAAAGACAGGCAGCTGGGCGGGCAGCGGCTGCCACCCGAAAAGCTAAGCAAGATAAAATACTCGCCGAGCTTCGAGAGGCCAAATAGTCGTTAGTTGTTCCAGCTGCTGTTGTTCCAGCTGCTGTTGAAACAGCAAAACGCCTGAAGGTCGCTCCAGCTGCTGTTCAAACAGCAAAACACCCGAAGGCAGCTGGGTTCAATCTCCGATAGTTCCTGCGGAGCAATCGGGGATTTTGGCTCCTACCTGGATCATCCCGTGGGTTGTTGGTGGTGGTCTGGCAGTTGCGGGCACCCTGTGCGTGTTCCCGCTGCGGAACTACCTTTCGCGACAACCAGCCGCGGTTCCGAAGGAAGTTAAGAAACCGATTGCGCCCCATTTAAACACTGCTCGCGATCCCTTTCATATGCAATAACTGTATAGTAATGGCTGAATACGATGGAAAAATGATAGTGAATGCGGTTTATCACGCCGTGGTGATATCGGGCCACAGTATCGGGTTTGCTCGACTATCAAAGATGGCCTTCGGAGGGCCCGCTCCCAAGTTTGACATGACTGCGAGAGACGTAGGTCTCGTGACCTTAGATGTAGCGGCCGCAGTTAAGACCCGAGATTATCTAGTTAAAGCTGGAATTCTACCAGCTAATATATGCAAATAATGGCTTCGATCGCAATGCTCTTGGCTTTCAGCGGTAGCAACTATTTTTTCTCGAAAATGAAAAGCTCGGACGCGGATGAGGAGCGCAAGCGTCACGATTCAGCTGTAGAACAACTTAAGAGAGCACAAGCAGCATGGTCGCAAAAACGAACAGCCCGTCTTGACTGGATCAACGAAGATCTTCGCCGCGAGAATCACGCTGTGCAAACTTTCCGGAACGTTGACTACGCCATCCGCCAGTAAGCGCGGACATATCCGCAGAAAAGTCTCGTGCCGCAGGATCCCGAGCCCCACCTTTCAGATTTCTATGTGCCGTCAGAGGCCCAAAAAGACCGCGAGATCGCGTTCGTCGTCGTGGGAATGGTTGCTACAGGTCTCGTCGTCAGCTACTATATTGCGAAGCAATAATTGCGTAGCAATTGAACTTTTTTAATACATATATAGAACGATGTTAGTTGACGAGCTTTATTACGCTCTGCTTGATGTAGGCTACACGGCCCTTAAACACCGTTTAGCTGGTGCAAAGTGTCTGATCCGCCTGGCCCAAGACTAGAGATGTGGCGCGAGGACGAACACTCGGCCTCCCTTTTCGCAAAGCGGATATTAGATTAATCCGAGTTCCTTCAGAACTCAACCGGCAGCTGCAGCGAAACTTCTAACAACGGTTTAGTATTGACGACGCAGTTACCGGACGATCTGACAAGGGCATTTTGGAAACTGTTCGATCTACTTGAATACCTCGCATACGATGGACACGCACAAGCTTGATAGCAAACTATCGACTCGCTTAGCGAGCAAGCTAGCTAACACATACTACAGCCGCCGCGGCTACTAGAAGGGACTTTCGGCCATCAAGAACCTCACGGCGGCGACCAAGGTTTCCGAAAACTTCGCCAAGGAATGGCTCAAGAAGGAGGCCATCTGGCAGATCTAATTACCCGCGCCGCGCAATATGCCACGCCCGAAATTCGACGTGCCGGTGCCGAACGAAGTCCACCAAGCTGACCTCCTGTTTCTCCCTCACGATCGCGTCGGCCGCAAGACGTACAAGTACGCCCTGACAGTCGTTGACGTAGCGAGTCGCTATAAGGTGGCTGAGCCGCTGGCCACGAAGGAGTCTAAGGAGGTGGCCGAGGGTCTTTCCCGAATATATAAGAGGAGTCCTCTCAAATGGCCGAATCTTCTCCAGGTCGATCCCGGCCGCGAGTTCATTCGGACCGTCCATCGTCATAGTCAGTCAGGCTCTCGTCAGAGCCTTTCCGTCAGTATTCTCCCCTTTTTTCAGAGTCACTTTTTTTTTGTTTACCTATATATAGGCTCGGTGTGTAACCCGTCTTCCATCACTCTCCTCTTGTCGTAGTACGCCGACAGCCCAAACTTCTCCTGATTGCACGTCTTCATTACACCGTTAACCATTCAGAATCCCCTGTTCTCCGCCATGTCCTTTCTCCCTTCGAGAGAGCTCTTGTACCTCCCCCAAGTCAGATCGTTAGATCTCCTCGACATCACCTTGGCGGAGTGCTTCGTTTGTTCGTCACCGGTCACGTAGTAACACTTGCTGCACAGCGCGATGGCTCTATCACCCTCGAATTCAAGCTTGAAAAGTCCCGGAGTTCTTTCGCTCCATTTATCCCACGCCAACCACTCGGCTTTCTCCTTGTTGAACTTTCTCTTCATCTTCTTCCTCACCACCTTCGCCAGCGTCTTCTCCGACACCGTGAAGTACATGCTGTCAGTGTCCATCTGCATAAGTTCGAAATCACCGCGATCCACGTACTTGTCCAAGAAGTCGTAGTAGAACTCCAGCATCCGGAGCTTCGCCAACTGGTAGACCGCTATGCCACACTGAAACGGTCTGTTGATCACCACTCGAGTCTTCCTGCTCGATATCTCGTAAGCCTCCCCAATCTCCTCCAGGTCTTCGAACCACGCCGACCTCAGTGCCCGGTCGACAGTCTTCTCATCCTTCGTATATGTGGTTTTCAGGTGTCTCTCTTGTGCCTCTATCAGCTTGCCACAACACGCGTTGCCGACCAGTTTGAATATCTCCGCCAACACCGCCTTGCTCTTGTCGACGTCCCCCGTCCGTCTGGCAGCGGTGACCTCTTTAACGAACCATTGGAACGGTTTGCCGAGCGTGTAGTCTATGCACCGCCTTGACGACTAGACCGCGCTCCAGATACCACTTCAGCAGCGGGGAGTATATGATCATCTTGGCGGATAGCGCTTCAACGAGCTTCTTACCGTCTCCTCGTTTTCGGTCCGTGTCCTTCAAATATTTTAACATGTGTTCCGGGACTTCTGCTTCCTCGACAACTCTGTTTACAAATAATGGTGACATTTCCGATAACTTGTCTCGCAGCGTTTCCGGGACCTCTATATCCAACTCTGCAAATCCGAACCACTCGTCGTGCCTGACCCTCCGCACGAAACGGTCTATATACGACTGTCTTTCCGGGTCGTCACACGTCCATATATGTTCCTCCCCGCACGGCATGTCTTTCGACAGGGTAGACAGGTACAGCGCATTGGCGTCGTAACCCAGCACCGCCTTGCACATCTTCTCCTCCCGACTCCCTACCTGACCCCTGATCATCGACCTGCCAGCCTCTGCGTATCTGGAGAACACTATGGACGGACCACCGACCAATCCCTCCTTCATCATCGCGTAAGTATCATCCTTCAGCGACCACAGCTCGGGCGTGTCCGCCTTCCCATCGATCGTCACGCGGAGCAGGTACTGAAGGGAAACCCCGGGCAGAGACACAGCGTCATTGAGTATCTCCACACCTCTACCCCTCAAGAACTCCGTCATTTTAGTCAGTGCCTCCAGGAACGGTACGACGTCCAAGTCGTTGTAGTGTCTCAACCATTCCTGGAACGTCTTCATCCCCTTTTCTCGGAAGACATTCTTGCAGTCTTTCCACTCGGACAGCGACAGTAGGAACTCACCCTTCAACTTTGAGTACTACTCGGGAGAGTCGGGCAGCCCCGGATGGTCGAGCTTGTCCGCACTATCGAACCACTCGTACGGGAAGTGGGACTTTACCGTCTTTTAGTTGTACGACTTAACCCACCGCTCGTACGTGGTACTGGGTCCCAGATACTGGATGATGTCGAGAAATCTAAACTCCGGGGTAAACAGAAACATCGTCGTGCTGGCTCTCTTTCCGACCATCACCTTATTCACGGAGGCCGCCAACTTCTCGACAAGGTACTGCTTGACGATGTTCAGGTCGTACCTGCTGCAGTTGAACCCCACCACCGGGACTTGGTCGATCCACGAGACTATCTTCTCTCGCTGAGGCTTCGACAGCATCTATATGTCGGCAGACAGATACTTTTTCCTAACCCCCTCCCTGATGGCCTTGCCTCTCCTCTGCAGCTCGGTCACGAACTTCTCGACCAGCGTGTCGGGATCTCGTTCGCAGATGTGGGTGATCCCCTCGTGCATCGTATCCCCCAACTACACCGATATAGGAACGTGATCGACCTTTGGTGTTTGGTCAGGTCTTTGGTGGGTCACGTGGTTTTCGACTTGTCGAGATACGCCTCGAAGTCTACTATCTGGTGAGGGTACAGAGTCGTCTCCTCCTCGCGCAGCAATGGTGGATAGTGGGAATCCCCTTCATTCAACCATGCGCACTCCCACATCACCACAAGCTCGTAACCCTCCTCCTTTATCTTGGTGCCTTGAATTTTCGTCCTCTTGTACAGCAATCTCGCGTTACCTCGCCTGCAATGCGTCGGACATCCGTGCCAGTAGCATCCGTGAAACTGAAACACGGTCTTAGGCTCGTGACAGTAGCCGTCGACCGGATGTGCTTTCCCACCCTCTCCTCTTCTCTGCTCAACCAATGAATCGACATTGCGCTCGCTGACCCCTTGGGATAGAACGCCTTCTCGTAGGCCGACTGCGGTCTCTCTACCCTCTTACCTGAATATATCACCACGGTCTTCCCACCCATGCAGATGGTCGCGTGCCTGTGCATGTTACACGACTTTGTGAACCGTTGTTGACATCCGTACTCATTCGTCATCTTGCAGAGGTTCGTTATAAGGAACGAGTGACCTCCAAACATTCCTATCGTCATGATCTTCTCCCCAACCGCGTCGTAGTTTGCCGGAGACTTCATGAAGTACCACACTCTGTCGTCATTGGGCTCGTAAACGCGAATGCCTAACTTGAAGTGCTCTTCGACCTTTTTAATATCATCCAGAGGGATTCCCTTACTATCCGGTCCGTTATCGTGACCGAGGTATTCGCGAGCTAGAGCTCGTGCCTCCTCGCAGCAGCGGTCGGGTCTCCCTCCACGGTGGATGGTTATGCACTTAAACAGACGTAGTCGCCGTACGTGTCGATGGAATACATTCCCTTTTTCTGTCTTAACCAATCGGGGAGTTTTCCCGCTCCCATGAGGAGTTGTTGAGCGTCGATGATCATCTTCACCTCGACCGATATCCAACGATGAAAGTCCATTTTGTGTTTGGTCTATCGACTTTGTCGATGTCCATTCGACCTTTCTCTCTATCGGTTATCCACGGACTGCCCTTTGAGTTTTTATGATAGATCATCGTTTCGTCAGTCTCGATGTTCCTAATAAGATACGAGCACGAATACCTCAGATAACATGCCGTGGTCATGTTTGGGCGAATTTTATTAATTATGCGATTAGCGATCTCCCCGTCTACCCCCTCTCGAAGGTCCAGACTATCTTCCTCCTACTCCTATCAACAGTTTCACTAGCTTCGGCATATTCGGCGAGAATCCTGGGACGCTCCTCCACCAAATCTCTGGCGAGCTCTCTCCTACTCTTAGGAGGTCTCCCCACCAGACCTTGGTAAATCTTATTGTAGTACGCCTTGTATAGTGCTTTTCTGCGTGCGCTGGGATCGTCTTTTACACGCTGCGCGTAAGCAGTGGCAAGCAGACTGGCCGTCGTCTCTTCCTCTAATTTCTCGGCTCGTTTTTCGAGGTCGGCAGGCAGTCGTCCGGTCGAAACCGCACGCCGCAGCCTCTCCTCGCAAACGACGGCTCGCTCGTCACTTTATCCTATATGCTATAGCTTTCTTGAGTCTCAAACCTCTTAGGGAAATACCACAACTCTTAGCTTGCTCTCTCATTTGCTTTATGGTAGGCATTATGCTGCGTATAACCAATGGATTATTATCTCTAATAGGGTGTAAGTTGTTGATATGTATGACAGATTGCTGTATTATACTGAGTATAACCAAGCGCTTCTTATCTCTAATAGGGTGTCAGATGTTGTTATGTATGGCATATTGCTGTATTATACTGTGAGTATAACCAATGGAATTCGTATTTCTAATAGGGTGTAATTTGTTGCTATGTATGACAGATTGCTGTGTTATACTGTGAGCATAACCAATCGCTTCTTATCTCTAATAGGATGTCCGATGTTGCTGTGTATGGCAGATTGCTTTATTATACTGTGAGTATAACCAATGTAATTCTTATATCTAATAGGGTGTAAGTTGTTGCTATGTATGACATATTGCTGTGCTATACTGTGAGTATAACCAAGCGCTTCTTATCTCTAATAGGGTGTCAGATGTTGCTATGTATGGCAGATTGCTTTATTATACTGTGAGTATAACAAATGGATTCTTATATCGAATAGGGTGTCAGATCTTTCTATGTATGACAGATTGCTGAATTATACTGTGAGTATAACCAATCTCTTCTTATCTCTAATAGGGTGTCAGATGTTGCTATGTATGGCAGATTGCTGCATTATACTGTGAGTATAACCAATGGAATTCTTATATCTAATAGGGTGTAAGTTGTTGCTATGTATTACAGATTGCTGTGCTATACTGTGAGTATAACCAAGCGCTTCTTATCTCTAATAGGGTGTCAGATGTTGCTATGTATGGCAGATTGCTTTATTATACTGTGAGTATAACAAATGGATTCTTATCTCTAATAGGGTGTCAGATGTTGCTATGTATGGCAGATTGCTGTATTATACTGTGAGTATAACCAATGGAATTCTTATATCTAATAGGGTGTAAGTTGTTTCTATGTATGACAGATTGCTGTGCGTGCTATAATGTGAGTATAACCAAGCGCTTCTTATCTCTAATAGGGTGTCAGATGTTGCTATGTATGGCAGATTGCTTTATTATACTGTGAGTATAACAAATGGATTATTATATCTAATAGGGTGTCAGCTCTTTCTATGTATGACAGATTGCTGAATTATACTGTGAGTATAACCAAGCGGTTCTTATCTATAATAGGGTGTAAGTCGTTTTGTGCGTGTAACACACCAGCGACGTATCGCTATCATATATAGCCTGTCTAGATACTTTGTCGCATATGGTTAAACTAATACACGAAAACAAGTACACCACCGTTGTTACGGTGCCTATCCAGCACGCGGTGCCTGTCCAGCACACGGTGCCTGTCCAGCACGTGGTGCCTGTCCAGCACACGATGCCTGTCCAGCACGCGGTGCCTGTCCAACACACGGTGCCTGTCCAGCACGCGGTGCCTGACGTCCAGCACACGGTCCCTGTCCAGCACGTGGTGCCAACACACGGTGCCTGTCCAGCACGCGGTGCCTGTCCAGCACACGGCTACACCAGCGACGTATCGCTATTATATATAGCCTGGCTAGATACTTTGTCGCATGTGGTTAAACCAATACACAAAACAAGTACACCACCGTTGGTTAACGTATCGGCACGCGGTGCCTGTCCAGCACACGGTGTCTGTCTCATCAAGTCGAGGAAGTATATGGTCTCGTGGTTGATGACATTTGTTTCCCACTCTTCTCATCCATACCCGGTGAACAGTGGGGGGAAATCCAAGTAGTATAAGGGAGTCAACAATGATACGAATTCCTGATGGAAGCCACCGCGCGTAGCGGGGGGCTTCCAGAGGGAGGAGGTATCATTTCGACTCCCATATACTACTCATACAAAATACCAAAGACGTATGAGGACGTACCAGTAGCCTATTTCAGCAACATTTCAAAGTATACTTTGAAGGGAGTAATCATTTATTTTTCCCGAAATGCATTATTTCATATAGCACTAACGACTGCATATATTTGATGATTAAAAGTATGCAGTATTATTATACTGAATGTATTACATTATCACAGCCAAAATAAATTCAGTATAATAAAATTTAATAAATTTATCCTAAAATTTAAAATGTCTCCCTCAAATTATACTTTGCTAGAAAATTATACTTTGCAATGTTGGTGAAATAGGCTACATATCTCCAGTCGGGATTCCGGTAAGGATGAACCCTGATCGTTAAATTAACCATCACATTCTCCCACTTGACACCCATAATAATTATGTACATAAACCAAATATATCGAGCCCACAAATTAGAATAACCTGATTTTGTGCAAGGGTACTATTAGTACTAATCTACTACTTTTATAATGGGTATAAACCAAATTCAAAATAAATACATGAATTCCGTCGACACGTACGACGATTACTTCTGTCTGCATAGCCATCCGCCGTGGATGGGGACCAGACAGCTGTTGTGAGAAGGCACGAGCTCTAGCTCACGAATACCTCGGTCACGATAACGGACCGGATAGTAAGGGAATCCCCCTGGAAGATATTAAGAAGGTCGAAGAGCACTTCAAGATGGGCATTCGCGTTTACGAGCCCACCGACGACGGAGTGTGGTACCTAATGAAGTCTCCGGCAAACTACGACGCGGTTGGGGAGAAGATCATGACGATAGGAATGTTTGGAGGTCACTCGTTCCTCATAACGAACCTCCGCAAGATGACGAACGAGTACGGGTGCACCGGATGTCAACAACGGTTCACAAAGTCGTGTAACATGCACAGGCACGCGACCACCTGCATGGGTAGGAAGACCGTGTTGACATGTCCAGGTAAGAGGGTAGAGAGACCGCAGTCGGCATACGAGAAAGCGTTCTATCCCAACGGGTCAGCGAGCGAGAGGTCGATTCAATGGTTGAACAGAGAAGAGGAGAGGGGGGGAAAGCACATACATCACGCGAGATACGGTCACGGTGGAGAGAGGTGGGTGGCCGGCTATCCGGTCGACGGCTACTGTCACGAGACCGAGACCGTGTTTCAGTTTCACGGATGCTACTGGCACGGGTGTCCGAGGCATTGCAGGAGAGGTAACGCGATATCGCTGTACAGGAGAACGAAAATTCAAGACGCTAAAATAAGGGATGAGGGTTACGAGCTGGTGGTGATGTGGGAGTGCGAGTGGTTGAATGAGGTGAATACCTACTATCCACAATCGCCGCGCGAGGAGGAGACGACTCTGTACCCTCACCAGATAGTCTACGACTTTGAGGCGTATCTCGACAAGTCGAAAACCACACTACCCACCAAAGACCTGACCTTCGAGGTCGAGCACATTCCTATATCGGTGTCGTTGGGGGATACGATGCATGAAGGGATCACACACATCTGCCAACGAGATCCCGACACGCTAGTCGAGAAGTTCGTGACCGAGCTGCAGATGAGAGGCAAGGCAATCAGGGAGGGGGTTAGGAAGAAGTATCTGCCGGCCGACATAGATATGCTATCGAAGACTCAGCAAGCAAAGATTGTCTCTTGGATTGACCAAGTCCCGGTGGCGGGGTTCAACTGTAGCAGGTACGACCTGAACCTCATCAAGCAGTACTTTGTAGAGAAGTTGGCGGCCACCGTGAATAAGGTGATGGTCGGAAAGAGAGCCAGCACGACGATGTTTCTGTTTACCCCGGAGTTTAAATTTCTCGACATCATCCAGTATCTGGGACCTGGTACCACATACGACCGGTGGGTTAAGGCGTACGACTGTAAAACGATAAAGTCTCACTTCCCGACCATCCGGGGCTGCCAGACTATCCCGAGTGGTACTCGAAGTTGAAGGGCGAGTTCCTACTGTCGTTGTCCGAGTGGAAAGAGTGTAAGAAGGTATTCCGAGAAAATGGGATGAAGACGTTCAAGGAATGGTTGCAACACTACAACGACTTGGATGTATGACCGTTCCTGGAAGCTCTGACTAAAATGACGGAGTTATACAGGGGAAGAGGTGTGGATATACTCAAGGATGCTGTGTCTCTGCCCGGTGTTTCCCTTCAGTACCTACTCCGCGGGTCGATCGATGGGAAGGCGGACACGCCCGAGCTGTGGTCAACGAAGTCTGAAACTTACGAGATGATGAAGCAGGGATTGGTCGGTGGTCCGTCCATAGTGTTCTCCAGATACGCAGAGGCTGGCAGGTCGACGATCAGGGGTCAGGTAGGTAGTCGGGAGGAGAAGATGTGCAAGGCGGTGATGGGGTACGACGCCAATGCGCTGTACCTGTCTACTCTGTCAAAAGACATGCCGTGTGGGGAGGAGAAGATATGGACGTGTGACGACCCGGAAAGACAGTCGTATATAGACCGTTTTGTGAGGAAGGTCAGGAGTGAAAAGTGGTTCGGATTTGCGGAGTTGGATATAGAGGTACCGGAAACGTTGAGAGACAAGTTCTCGGAAATGTCGCCGAGGTTCCGCAGCACATGAAGGACTACCTGGCCAGGACCTGGAGGAAAAGGGTCGAAAGGACAGAGAAACTCGTGGGGGCAATGTCCGCCAAGAAGATGATAATATACTCCCCGCTGCTAAAGTGGTATCTGGAGCACGGTCTGAACGCCAAGGCGGTGCATAGGGTGATAGACTACACGCCCGGCAAACCGTTTCAATGGTTCGTTAAAGAGGTCACCGCTGCCAGACGGACGGGGGACGTCGACAAGAGCAAGGCGGTGTTGGCGGATATATTCAAACTGGTTGGCAACGCGTGTTGTGGCAAGCTGATAGAGGCACAAGAGAGACACCTGGACACCACATATACGAAGGATGAGAAAACTGTCGACCGGGCACTGAGGTCGGCGTGGTTCGAAGACCTGGAGGAGATTGGGGAGGCTAACGAGATATCGAGCAGGAAGACTCGAGTGGTGATCAACAGACCGTTTCAGTGTGGCATAGCGGTCTACCAGTTGGCCAAGCTCCGGATGCTCGAGTTCTCTACTACGACTTCTTGGACAAGTACGTGGATCGCGGAGATTTCGAACTTATACAGATGGACACTGACAGCATGTACTTCGCGGTGACGGAGAAGACACTGGCGGCGGTGGTGAGAAAGAATATGAAGAGAAAGTTCAACAAGGAGAAGGCCGAGTGGTTGGCGTGGGACGCGTGGAGCAACAGAACTCCGGGACTGTTCAAGCTGGAATTCGAGGGGGATAGAGCCATCGCGCTGTGCAGAAAGTGTTACTACGTGACACGTGACGAACAAACGAAGCACTCCGCCAAGGGGATGTCGAAGAGATCTAACGATCTGACTTGGGGGAGGTACAAGAGCGCTCTCAAAGGGAGAAAGGACATGGCGGAGAACAGGGGATTCCGAATGGTTAACGGTGTAATGAAAACGTGCAATCAGGAGAAGTTTGGGCTGTCGGCATACTACGACAAGAGGAGAGTGATGGAAGACGGGTTACACACCGAGCCTATAGATAGGTAACCAACAACAAAAGTGACTCTGAAAAAAGGGGAGAATACTGACGGAAAGCCATCGCTCTGTGTAGCAAGTGTTACTAAGTGAGCGGTGACGGAAGATCTAAGCACTCGGCCAAGGGGATGTCGAAGAGATCTAACGATCTGACTTGGGGAAGGTACAATTGTGCTCTCGAAGGGGGTAGGGATATGGCGGAGAACAGGGGATTCCGAATGGTTAACGGGGTGATGAAGACGTACAAGCGGGAGAAGTTGGGGTTGTCGGCGTACTACGACAAGAGGAGAGTGATGGAAGACGGGTTACACACCGAGCCTATAGGATAGGTAAAAAAAAAAACTCTGAAAAAGGAGAGAATACTAAAGACTCTGACGACCCGGGGATAGCTGGGTGTCAGAAGGTACCATAAGAAGTTCTTCGCGAACAAACCCGCGAGATGGACCTTCAGCCAAATAGTAGAGCACGGGCTCATCGGGTTTGGTAATAGATCGTTCCAGATGATATACATTCAGAGCCCACACGGGATAAGTCGCGCGGCGGCTGCCACCTTCGAGCTCTCCCGGTTGATAGAGGTACCGGACGTCAACATCCGATGGAAGCCGTTGCTCCTCTAAACCAACGGGTCGCCCGCGCGAGACGGCAGAGGGCTTGCTCGTCACCTTTTTAGACTTAATGGCATCTACGGGCTTCTTATCGATCAATCTGGTCACCTCTCCGTTCAGTGCGGAGACCACGGCGGGCAGCCTGGCCATCCACTCGGTCGATCGTGAATGAGGGTCTACAAGTTCTTTGGCGTATTGGTGACCGAACAGTCTCTCAGCCAGGGTTCGATTGAATCGCTCCACGATTCCCTGGTCCCGGTGGATGTTGACGCGACCGCGTCTGACAGAAACTTTGTGCTTAGACAATAGATGAGAGACGGCACCCATGAACTCGCGGCCGGGATCGACCTGGAGAAGATTCGGCCATTTGAGAGGACTCCTTTTATATATTCGAGAAAGAGCCTCGGCCACCTCCTTAGACTCTTGAATGGCCAACGGCTCAGCCCCCTTATAACGACTCGCTACGTCAACGATTGTCAGTGCGTACTTGTACGTCTTGCGACCGACGCGATCGTGAGGGAGAAACAGGGAGGTCAGCTTGGTGACCGGCACGTCGAATGTCGGCCGCGGAATACTGCGAGGCGCGGGTAAATAGATCTGCCAGATGGCCTGTTTCTTGAGCCATTCCTTGACAGCATTTTCGGAAACCTTGGTCGCCGCGGCGAGGTTCTTGATGGCCGCGAGTCCTTTCCAGTAACCGTGGGGGCTGTAGTATGTGTTCGCTAGCTTGCGCGCTAGGCGAACCGATGGTTTGGTATCAAGTTTGTGCGTGTTCATCGTATGCGAAGTATTCTAATATATCGGACAATCTCCAACATTCCCTCGCCAGATCGTCCGGTAACTGCGTCGTTAATAATAAACATTTGTTGGAAGTACAATTGCGATTGGGGGTTAAGTTCTGAAGGAACTTGGGAAAATCTAATTCAACAGTGTTGATGGAGGAATCTAACATCCGCTTTGCGAAAAGGGTGGCCGCTTTTTCGTCCTCGCGCCACGTCTCGAGAGAATCTCGGGCCAGACGAATCATACCCTTTGCGCCAGCTATACGGTGTTTAAGGGCAGTGTAGCCTACATCGATCATAGCAAAATACAGTTCGTCAACTAACATCGTTCTATATATATATATATTTATAAAAAAAATTTTTTTTCAATAATTATTGCTTATTTCAATCTCGATTGAATATAGTAGCCGACGAGCCCCACCACACCCATTCCCACGACGATGAACGCGATCTCGCGGTCTTTTTGGACCTCTGACGGTACATAGAAATCTGAAAGTTGGGGCTCTCGATCCAGCGGCGCGAGACTTTTCTGTGAATATGCCAGCGCGTACTCGCGGTTGGCTTCTTCAACGTTCTGGAAAGTTTGTGCGGCGTGATTCTCGCGGCGAAGCTCTTCTTTGACCCAGTCCAGATGGGCGGTTCGTTTTTTCGACCATGCTTCCTTTGCGCTATTGAGTTGTTCTACATCTAAATCGTGACGCTTGCGCTCCTCATCCACGTTCGAGCTTCTCATTTTCGAGAATATACCGCTGAACGCCAATGCGTTTACAAGCGCACAACCTATCATTATTCCGATCGAAGCCATTATTTCCATATATTAACAGGTAGAATTCCAACTTTAATTAGATAATCTCGGGTCCAAACTGCGGCCGCTACATCTAAGGTCGTGAGCCCTACGTCTCTCACAGTAAAGTCCAATTTGGGAGCGGACCCTCCTAGGGCCATCTTTGATAGTCGAGCATACCTGATACTGAAACCCGATATCACCACGGCGTGATAAAGCACATTCACTATCATTTTACCATCGTTTTCAGCCATTGTTGATAATCATAATTATTGCATATAAAAGGGATCGTGATCAATGTTTAAATGGGGCGCATCCAATCCAATCTCGATTGATGGGGGTTGTTTTTTCGATAAGGATTGGTGTAATAGGGGGTATTTCCACACGCACAGGGCACCAACAACTGCCAAACCACCACCAACAACCCAACTCCAATTCGTGAATTAGGGGTGTTGGGGTTCAATCGGGGATTGCGCTTCCAATTCGTGAATTGGGGGTGTTGTTGTAGCTGTCTTCAGATGTTTTGCTGTCTCCGTCCCCGATTGCAACGGCTGTTTGGCCTCTCTAAGCTCGGCGAGTATTTTATCTTGTTTAACTTTTCGGGTGGCAGCCGCCGCCCGCCCAGCTGCCAGTCTTTTTGGGTTTGTATGTCGTGCAACCGGATTCGTCCAATCTCGATTGGGTGTTGAGGGCTCCTGTGGAGCTGCAGCAATCCCCGATTGAACCCCCAACGTGCTCGGGTTCAACAGTGTTGAAGTTGGAGATTGTGGTTCCGTCACTCTCGCAGGTGTGTCTTGTGTCATCATTTATAATATAAGATTAGAGCTTATAGTTCGTGGGCATATATGTCCAAATTGACAGTGTTTACCCGTGGTCAACGCGGTTGTCAGCGGAGCTAAGTACATTCCAAACTTGTGATAAATTGAGCAGCAGGCTGTTCTAAGAGTGTGTCCTATAAAAGGGTCATTCTCTAGATTGCGAATCAATCCCGCGGTGTTTGGTATAGGGAGAAGTATACTAACGGCGGTTGCGTACAAATGAATAGCCGCTGATCCAAGAGTTTTTGTCATTTCCGCACCTAACCTAGAATCGTATCGCGCATACATTTTATCAATCTCCGCATCTGACATCTTATCCACCTGACAAACTGAGAGACGCCTAACGAGATAATGCTCCGATTGTCCCCCAGCAACCAGCGCAGCTAGCCGCTCGCGTCTCGCCGTGTTTTCATTCGTATCGGCAGGTGTTGCAATTCCCGATTGCTCTGTCGGAGTTGATGTTTCATTATCTTTCAGGAAAGATACCGTGTCGGCAGTCGGAGTTGAGGTTTCTTCCATTAGCTGATCGAGAAGTTCGTCGCAGTTCATTATTGCTAATTTTTTTAAAATTAATTTAACTATTCTTACACATCGACTCTATTGTTTGTCAGAGGTTGGTAAGTAATTTGAACACCTCTGTAGACAAAAGAAAAGTTTGCATCTGTATGCAAACCTTGGCACGAAAAAGTCGTGCTTCAGTGTCCATGGTCATTGTGTGAATTGATAGCTTGACACAAGGAACACTGGCTAAGAAAAGCGGTCTTACGATAGCTAGCGTAGCCCGGATCAGTCTGCGCATCCTCGCAGTTTTATAATTGCATATGTTGGTCGCCATTTGATTAATACCATTTCCTATATTTACTACATGTCATCAATGTAGAAGTTGTTGATGTTTTGCGATCAGCGGAATGATTACATGTAGAACATAAAACGCTAAATTGGATGGTGAATGATGATAAAGGTACACATATTCGCCTTACAAATGCTGCAAAGTCCTTCTCCGTGCCAGTGACGCATATGTAAACACAAATCGTGTCAATGCCGTGGAGACAGATGTATAAACATATATATGCAGCAGAAATGTCTAAACTATAAATGTAGAACATTGTTGAAATACTTTAAATAAAAGCTTACCTGGTGAATCTCCCACACGTAGTATACAGTATATTTCTGTTTACGTACAGTTTAGCACGTGGAAAGACACTTGTCAACGACAAAAATAAGGATATAATTGAGGGACGTTCAGTAAGTAACACAAAGGTGTCAACGGTTATAAACCTACACCCACTCGTGAAGTGGAATATTTCATCTGGTCTCAAAAACAGTGCTATATATATAGAGGATCTTACTTGCGTGATGATTTACTATGATATGTATTAACGAGTTTACTGATGTCTTTATAAATCAGTCAAGGAGCTTTAATAAATATAATATTGCATCAAAACAAATGTTAGATTTGCTTTATTGCAGGAGCACATCATCATACTAAGCATATACTGGTTACCTAACGTGTTTTATTGTACCCGTCTGAGTTGCACATTTATTACACTAGTGTATAATGATATTGAATATAAACTAGTGCCGGCCTTTTAGAACATAAAAGTCGAACTTAAGCTATGCTTATTGATAATTTGTGATCAATGCATATTTAAGATAAAATGAAATAGCTGTAACACTTCTTTTGGCTCGAGAACATTGTTCACTTGATCCCAGTTATACAAAAATAGGACATAATATGTTTTACGCTACCTACGAAAGTTAAATTTATGCATTATAATAATAAAATGCATGTACACGTGGACTGGCAGACAACTATGATATATTCTGCATTTTGACTGAGAATAGTTTTATTATCGTACACAAAAGCATGTTTCATTGTTGAATAACAACTGCATCCATCACTTTAAGTTTAATCAATTAAGTTGGTTTATTACTGAAACAACATGTGAAAATACAGTCACTGTGGTTAACATATGAAGAATTAAATTGTTATTGATGTGCACTCTACAGAGACCCAACTGATGATGTATGAATACAATGTACTACAATTGACTCTGGTGAAGATGGGAGATAGTTGGTAACGTATTTCCGTTCGCTATTTCAGTACCAGGAAGCACACTTTGTGAAACATAACATTTATTTTACTTTCAAATCAAAATACTGTTCCACACATATAATGTGTTGCTATTTATAGACACATGTGGATTTATTTCAAATAAATAACAAGAGTACCATCGACTGTCAACAAAACTAGCGTTCGCAACGCTATTTATGATTTGGTATAATAAACATATTTTACCAAATACTGATTCTGGGGGGGTCTGCAATTACAAGTCGGCAAGCGAGAATTTGTAAAGTAGGGGGGTGTCGGGGTCCTCCCCGAGGATATTTTTAGATGCCAGATCGCCGCAGATACGATTTCCTGACACCTAGGCCACGAAAAAAGTCATCCAACTATATTCGAGTATTGTAGATTTTCTTCTCTTTTTTTTTGCCGGGAGCAGGGGGCTTTGTTATGCATGCTACCCACATCCGACCGCCCAAGGTCAGGGTCACTGAGGACTTATGTTCACCTTGTTTGTAATAAGACAAATTTGTAAGGCAATAATGTTAAAGTCCTTATTTCATTATCAATGCTACCAGTACGACCGCCCAAGGTCAAGGTCACCGAGGACTTGTGTTTTTTATTATTATCAAGGCAGACAGTGAGGGCATAAGCTTCGCTTAACGCTGCCATTCATTGTTACAGTGGTACCTATCTAAGCTGGACACCCTGCGGACCTCCCAGGGTGACGGTTTTCGAGATGTTCTACTGTACTGTTTACTTATTTGTTATCGGGAAACGAGCTTTGTATTGATCCAATACGTACTGACTGATAACATACTACTGTATAACGAATCGACCTGATACGAATATCCGGGTTACATCGAATTGAAAAGTGACGTTCTATTGGACGAACGACGTCACATGACGTTACCGAACGACGTCAGACTAATCAAGTCCGCGTTCTTTTCAACGAAAACTGTTTTAAATTTATTTGATCATTGGCTAGCATAAAACGTTATCTGATAACAAAAATCTAGTCTTGTGTCTTTCGATATTAAGATAATGAGGCTCGGCTCGGAAACGGCCTAGTCTTGCCTGATAAACTGGTATTTAAAACTACACTAGCCTGGTATTCTCTGTGAGTTAGTATGATTTATGCAAGCATATTCCAATGCATATTATACTGCATATTGAGTGCTTGCTTCGCATACGTATACGTTAGATAGCAAACACAAATAATAATGAGAAATGTGTCAATGGGACACGTATAATCCCACTGGCAGCATGCGTACATGGATGTTATTGATCGGCTGTCATAACTGTAGAGACAGTTCCTTTAATGTCAAATGGAAATTCAAAATTTCCACAGTTCCTTTAATGTCAAAAGGAAATTCAAAATTTCCACTGAATACTAGCCAACGGTAGTCGGTAAGTAGATGTGTAAGTCAGTTACTGCCCTAATCGAGGTGTTCATGTGTTTGAACAACCTACATGTGCCCATGAAACACATTTTGGTAATCGCCGCCTTGGCCGAGCAATCGTCAATCACGTATAGGGTGGGCTCGCCCTGAAATATTTGATAGAAGCCGCGTAACCAATCGTGAAGCCTGTCACCGGGGTCAATAACGTATACTTCAGGGTCGGCCCATATCCACGGGCACCGCTGATAAGTATCGTTGTGCCTCACAGTGGGACACAGGATCACAATGTGTCGAAAGACATCGCGGTAGGACCCCTCGAGCAAGTCGAGGATGAAAACCGTTTTTCCACATCCTGTCTGCCCACATATTATGGCAGAGTGGGCATCACAAACTTTAAAGTTTGAAGGTAGAGTTAAATCTCCAATCGTGAATTGGTGTTGATTTTTTTTATTAAATTGTTAGAATGACTTTTTATTAATAAATCGTTAGATTTAGTAGAGTGCTGAGACGTATCGACCATCTTCGATGTTGAGTTGTGCGTCTGTAATTATATATAAGTACACGTTCAATGGCCCATCTCCATCCGCCTCTTTGGTTATCTGGATCATCACACCCTCACTAGCGTTCTCAACTTGGCGTCAGCTACCGTGCATTTGGTCGTCGTCGCTGGCTCGCATGTCTATCCATAACGCGTATTTGGTAGTCAGGAACTCCGCGAGGGAGACGGCCGAGAGCTGCAGGTCTTTGGCAACCGCGGCAACCTCCGGGGAGCGCTTAGAGCCGGCAGCAAATTGCTTTCTGACTTTGTCCCACTGCTGGTGCGCGCGAAGGCCCGTGCTGTAGAGTTGATTGGGGACTCCCTCGATCGTCACCTCTACCTTTGTGATTTTGGGGTTATAAAAATTGTCGCTTTTTCTAGTCCCGAGCGCGAACCGACCCTCCTGGAACAACATCAGTATACCTTTCATCGAGCGGGCGGGTACGTTGACATTAATATTCCACAATGTGTCGCTTTTGTCTTTCGTCATCTTGCGGTGACGAAGAACTCGGTCGTAAAGTATGGCAATGCGCCCGGCATACTGGGATCTGATTAATCGCGCGAGTTCGGGCATCGTGACCGTGTCGTACTCCAACGAAACATTGTCGATCGTATACGTCGATGCCATGTCGGTGGCTATGAGAACTCGGGCGTAGTCGTTGAACGTTAGTTCATATTCGAGGCGGTCAACCAAAGCACTCTGATAGTAGGGCATGTGACTCTCCAGCAACTCAAAGTCGAGCGGGATGTAGAAGCTGTTGCCGTAAGCGCCCGCGACCGCGTTGTCGCTCGCGACGTTATCTGCCTTGTTACCAGCCCCGATTCTAAGTCTGGTTACGTTCTTATTTCGGCTGGTGTCAATACCCTGATAGACCGCGTGTTCGCGCTCTTTTGCCGTCTTCCACAGGTCCTGATAACAATGGTAGACGTCGCTGTCATCGATCGACATCACCTCATTACCAGAAATCTTTATCATGGTCTTCTTGACGATGGCGCGACCCAGGTTCTGAACAACGGTTCGGTCCGCGTCCGTCGACGTCAGCGAAATAGTGAAAGCGAGGCGAACAGTCCCCGGCACAATGACGTCGCTAACTCCGAGGTTTGGGAATCGGACCAACAGCTGCTGGTTCTGGTCGATCGTCGATGGGTTGTTCGTAATAACGACGCTCTGTATCACACTTTTTGCCCCGAGGGGCTCACGCAGTCTGCGGTATGGATTGAGTTTGCGACCATATTGACTCAAAGACATAATTTAGTGAAACTAAGTTACTCTATTAAACTCGTATGGTTTTGTCTTTAATACATAATTATACATATGGCTGATTACGATGTTGACATAGATGAAATCGGCAGAGACGATTACCTCGATGGTGATGATGATGATGACTTCGAGGATTCCATCACAACCTTCGACGAAACACCCGTCATAGAGACTCCAGTTCCAATCCAATCACAATTGGGTGAAATAGGTGGCGCTACCACTAGTCAAAGTCGGGAATTACTCGAGGGAGCTGTAAACGACTACTACAACAGTTTGTCAGAAAAAGGTCTGGTCCCATCTGTCGGTCGCGGCTACTCCAAGTTCAAATTTGATCTGAACGGTAGATTGCGACTAAAAGCAGCATCAAATCTCACAATAGTCAACACGAGGACCGGTAAACCCCTAGCGCTGAGCACCATTGCCAAAAACCCGGGCGGTGGCTAAATCATAAGGAACGAACTAGGCTTCACGGATTGGAAGAAGGGTAAACCAATTATGCCGACCCGGCTGTAGAGGCCCTACAGTCTACCGACGAAACGATGGCGAAGACGGCCTCCGCGATAGAAACGGTCGAGCTCAGCGAGGTCCCTCAAGTAGCCACCGACGCTATTAACACGATGGAGACCACGTTCAGCGAAAACGAAATACTCAACCTCGACGAAGGGTCTAACGATGACCCACCGTTACCTCTTCGCGAACTCCGTGGACTCGATAAGGCTCTACAAACGGTCCGGGGCGAACTGATCCTTAACCTCTCCAAACTCTCGGCGCTGGATGAACATATCGCGCTAGAAGAAAGAAAATTGGAGGAAGCCCGTGACGATATAGAATCTACCGAGCGGATCACCGAACGCCTGCGGTCGTTGCAGGACGAAAGACGAAAGCTCGCTTGTAGGTTGCATCGGCTTGCCGTGAGGCTCTCCACACACAAATAAGTCGGATCCGCGAAACAATCTCGAGGGTCCTGCACGAGGAGACGACACTCGGTGAGCGTCTTCGCACTCTGTTCAGAGAGCAGGGTGTCACGATAGCAAGCATCCTCGTTGCTACCGGCATGACTATATCGACCATAGTTCTAGCTTTCACCACCCGCGCCAGCACCCGCACCAGCATCCGCGCCATCCGGTGGAGCCAAGGAGTGGGTAAAAAAACAACTAAAAGCCCTCGCCAGTCTCCTGGCTAAATTAGCCGAAAAGGCGGCTGCCGCACTACCTGGACTGATCGGAAGTATCTTTTATTACTTCCTATCTATATTATCAAAAACAGCCGGATGGCTCGCCAAAAATACTTGGGCTCTAATCGTGGCAATCACCGGTCTCCTACTATTCTTCGCCCGAGAGTTTCTAAAACCAAAGCGCTAGTAGTCCTATCGCCATGAGGGCGACAACGAGCCCTAATTTCTCCTCCTCGTGTGTTGTGCTTCCAATCTCGATTGGTGTTTCCGCTCCTGTTCCAATTCTTCCCTCAACACTGTTGAACGCGATTGGATTGGGGGAACTGGTGGAACTTGATGCACTATTTCCTTTGGAACTTGATGATACAATAGTTCCCGCTCCTGTTCCAATTCGTGAATTGGGGGAACTCGATGGTGCATCCAATTCGTGTTTTGGGTTTTTTATGTAATGGTTCCACTTACAACTCCCCTTCCGACCGTCTTGGTGGGGAGCTTGATAATACCCGTGTTCACGTTCCCGTTGTGGCCGATTTTTTGATTGGCGGTGGCAATTACGATCTGATTGTTGTAACCGTCAACCGGGTCGTCTCGTAGTATCATATTGCTCGGCGCCATATAAAGACCTATTCCAAATACATAGTCTACTGGGGTGTGGGCATTCTGCAAAACGTCTTGATAATTCTGGATCGCCTTCTCCAGGTTCACCGGAGATGAGATGGCGTCCGCTACAAGTGCCAAGAATTGTTTTTGCGCGTCAAACGCCGTTCCGACTCCTATTATAGAACTGCGAGTTTGCTTCTGTGCGCCGAGGATGGCCCAGACGTATGTGCGAATGGAGTCGTTGAGGCGGGTAACACCTGCCTGCGTAAACCCTAGACCGTCGTCCAATATAAAGGTTTATATACCCTTCTGCACGTTTCTGTCTTGTAAAATATACTGTACGTGAGCCTTTGATGGTGATAACCATATACAGTATTTGGAATCGCACGTGTGCCTCTAGTCACTTCATCCCCGAATGTCATGTTGGAGGTATTACAATTGTTTTCCGTCCATTTACCGTGTTTCTGAATGGTGGTGCTGTGTAACTCGGAGTATAACCCCCGATCGCCAACCCTGTAAAAGCAGGTTTCGTTCTGGCGTAGTATGTCCCGTGCTCTAAAAGATGAACGGTGCCCAGGCTGTTGCTGTTCGGGAATACTTTCTGTCTCCAATACGAATCTTTTGAAAATTGTAGACGCTACTGCTCAGCATGCTGTTCCTGTATTTTATGTGGTCTCTGAAAGAGACACCACACCCGGTTGTGGCACACCAAACGGCAAAATTTAGTTGGTTCTGCCAGAACTGCATAGGGTTGTTGTTCCAGTTTGTTATTACATCCTGTGTAATGGTTTTAGGAAGTCTGTACTTTTCAAACATGTTAGGGAAATTGGTGTTGAAACCCAGGCCCAAACTGGCTCTTATTTGGGGGTGCACAAGCCCACCAATGGTGTTCTTTTGAGTGTATACACCACCAACTTTGTACTTTGCATCAGAATTAAAGCTAAATGTTTTGGTATCCATTGAAAGATATTATTATGTTTGCTACTATCACTAATGTTCAAAAAGAGAGTTGTGAACTTCAAAAGTCAATCGACAACTGCTGCGGAAAAGGCAGGGTAGGCCTTAGATCAATTACTTTAACGGTTGGGTGGCAGAATGTGGGGAAGAGTGAAGGGTTTTACTATGTGAAGGATGAACAACAAGTAGGGTTAAAGCTGCCTCACGGACTGTGGAGTTTTAGACAGCTCAAATATTTTGTCACATCAGAGCTTGACGGTAGAGTCAACCTCACAATCTCGAAGGCTACCGGGCTCACAACAATGACCATCGGCCCAGATAGTAAGGTAGTGGTCTCCCCGGCGTTAGGTATTCAACTCGGGTTTAGAGAGACATACTCCGCAAATAAAGGAGTGTTTGTCTCGGATGAGTACGTCGGTGATAACCCGGTGGACTTCGCCTACACGAAAATTCTCAGGGTGCACTTGAATCGGGTGAACACATCGTACAACATGGTAGACGGATCCCCCAGCACATTATTGAAAACCGTGCAAGCCAGCGACTGTTTCTTTGGGGAGACGGTGACCTTAGACTTCCCACACCCCGAGTTTTAGAATCGGGACACATCCACGAATTTACGGTCTCTATTCTTGATCATCAAGCGAGAAAGTTGAATAACTATTACCCGATTTCGGTCGTTCTCGAAATTTCCAATTGAGTATATGTGCCCCAATTTTATAACTTTCTTAAAATTAATTATGAGTATATACGGACCAGGTAGTTCTTCCAATTCCAATCGCGAATGGGTGACAGATTCAAAGAATTTGAAACCGGCAGAAGGGGGGTTCATCCCGACAGAGAGCGACTTTTTAACTACCGGAAAAACCAAGACCCTGATCAATAAAACTATATCGGAGGCCACAAACGGGATTCACAGGAGTATAGCACATCTTAGAGTAGACGTGCTGACGGCGACTGCACAAGTTGGGGAAGAGGCCCCGGGTGGAAATTGAGGGAGTCCGAACGGGTATTGAGAAAGACCAGGCGACCATTGCGGAGGCTTATAGGGT
Source organism: Conchocele bisecta (assembly GCA_029237695.1). NCBI lineage: Eukaryota > Metazoa > Mollusca > Bivalvia > Lucinida > Thyasiridae > Conchocele > Conchocele bisecta. Next base: position 71,415,699 of record CM055265.1, on the reverse strand, counting down.
GTTGCGCTCAGAGGATCATGCATCACTTACTGAACTAGGCGGAAAAATAACCGAATTTCGGGAAGAGGCCCGGTTGGGGATTGAGGGAGTCCGAACGGGTATTAAGAAAGCCCGAGAAGACCAACAGGTGGCCCTTACGGAGGCTTATGGGGTGTTGCGCTCAGAGGATCATGCAGCACTTACTGAACTAGATGGAAAAATAACCGAAGGTTCCGATAAACTGAAACGTGTTCGTAGAGCCGCGAACAAAGCACTTGAGGAGACCGCTGAAAAGGTTCGTGCTGAGGCCCATACCTCTATCGGGGGGCTTGCCGGATTGTTGACCACATCTGTAGAGTAGTTTAAGTTATTGAAAAAACAAAAACGTGTCATCACAGTTTGGGCTGAGAAGCGGGGCCCCTTGAATGAGGGGCTCTATGAATATTCATTCGGTGCCAAAGCGAGCAATAAATATGGGGGATACGCCATGACAGCTCCAGGTACACTTCTCCGACTGGCGGTCTGCTGGGTTAATGCTAATGGTAAACCTGTGGGCGCGGTCATCGTAAATCATGTAGTGAATGGGGAAGAACGGGGGGTTGGAGCCCATAAACTCGCTGGACGGCCTTCATGGGTGGTTTTGTTCGCCGGTGATGATCCAATTAGACTTTCCGAAGGTAGTGTTATTAAGTTTGTTACGAAAATCGCTGACCCAGCAAGTTCTTCCACTGTTGTTACATTGTTAATTGAACTTGATTTGTAAAATTTAATCATCAACGAATCATCGCTTCCAATTGTCAATACCAATCCACCAACACTGTATCCAATTCACGAAAGAAGTTTAGATTTTAGGTTGGATAATATCGTCGTTATGCAGGATATTTTAGTTAGAGAATGTACAAATAGAAAAAGAAACGCTAAAAAATATAAGCGCTCGGCGAATATAGCTGAAGCATCTAGTACGGTTCTGGCAATTTTATCTGTAATGAGTGGTGCGGGGTCTGCTGCAACACTATCTACAATTGTAACGGTTCCACTTGCAGGGGTTTTGAGTGGAATTACCGTTTTATCTGGAATACTTTGTATGGTAATTAGGGCGGCGGGTGGAAAACTCGAGAAAAAATGTAGAAAACATGATAGAATATCCGTTCTCGCCAGGTCTAAGAAAAATAGCATCGACGTTATAGTGTCCAAAGCATTGACCGATACTGAAATATCAAATTTAGAGTTTGAATCCGTGGTGGAAGAAATGGGGAGATATTAAGTATTAAAAAATGATATTAGAATCAATGCGCGCGCCACCATGCCCAAGATTGAGAGTACTGATTGGGATAAATGTAGGGTAAAACTTGGAAATAAAGTCGGAGGAAATGTTACAGCACCACCACCCCGAAATTGTGATATTTTATTAAATAATTAATTTTAATAAAATTATAAAATTAATTATATTGGTGCAGTAAACAATTTAAATCAGTAAACATAATAATTAATTAATATAATAATTTATTAATTAATATAAAAAAAAAAGTTTTAGGTCCTGCCGAGGCTCGAACTCGCGCCAGCAAAACCCTAAGCCTTCGCTTTAAATCTCTTCTCTTCTCTTTTCTAGACTTAGTGGGGTATGTCACGCTCACATCTCCTCCACCCCATCATTGGACCGATACCGCGGACCCCTCCTCCTCGTTACCTCCATCCGCTATAATGTGTAGAGCGGCCAGAGTGAAGTACATGTGGCGAAACCTGTTGGTGGAAATAATTTTTCTTTGTTTTGTTAATTAATAAATTATTATATTAATTAATTAATATGTTTTCTATATAATAGGGGGTGTTCAGCTTTAAATTATAAATATTTTTTACAAAATTAATTAAATAACGAACCATCCTTTTTTTTTTTTTAAGCTTATATTTAACGGCGGCACTGGCTCTAGGACCTTGCATGCCGTCTCCCAAGAATGGGAGAATGAACGGAGGTAGAGACTTTTTGAGAGAAGCCGGTAATTCGTATTTACAGAGCAACTACGAATTATCGGTACCCATTTACAGCTGGGTGAACTGGAGCAGTGTGGATAAAGTGTCTTGCTCAAGGACACAACGCACGCCGCTAGTCAGGCTCGAACCCACGACCCTTGGATCAGTAGTCCGACACACTAACCATTACGCCACGGCGCTCCACACTCGAACCATCCCGGAAATTCGTGAACCCTCACTAAGTGTTTATAAATAAACTGTGTACACACCACCTGTGAAAATCGATAGCCCGTTTACACACCATCGATAAGGAGAAATACACTCGGCTATAAATAACCGTGTGTGTACCGTCTGTTTACCTCGGCTATAAATACATGTTCATAACATGTGTAATTGGAACATTGTCGTCTGCTTGGTTTTGTGATTACAACATAAATTAATTAGTAGTGTTTTTTTTCTGTTCAATAATAATTTTTCAATATCTTTAAAAGCGATATTGTAGAAATGTATATTCGTAAACGAATCGTTGGGTTTTAACAATTTTATATAATACACCTTAGTTTTATATCCGATACGCATTATCCGTCTTCATATTTGTATTTGCCCCTTGTATAGTTCGCATAATTGCCGGTATAATATTGTAAATGCAACGTTTTTATCGGAGCGTAATAAATTACGCTGATATTTCATGTATTCGATATCGCCTAGTGTTTTCAAGTTATAGAATTTATATATAGGACTATAACCCCCGTAATCTTCGTAAACTTCTTCAACACAGTCATTAGAAGCTTTCAATTCACATTGTATTTTATTATCCATTTTCTCTAATAATATTGGTAGTGTTTTTTCTGTTCAATTTCCAATTTTATAAAATTAGTTTGATAATGTTTCTGTAGTTTTTCTCCGATCCTATTTAGTCACTTCATTTCGCGAATTTGATCCTTGTACCTGCGACATAATTACCGGTATAATATTGTAAATGCAACGTTTTTATCTGAGCGTAATAAATTACGACGATATTTCATGTATTCGATATTGCATAGTGTTTTCATTTTACGGCGTTTATGTGTTGAAACACCGTGACTTATCAAAAACTGCACATCAGATCGATTCTATTTTTCTAACTGACTTTCCGATTTGAATTATTCATAAACGATAATGCTTGCGAGTACGTAATTCCTTGCTAACCAGTCGATGCGTAGCCTGAGTGCCACCGCATGGTGGACATAGCAGTGACTCGGATCTGGTCCCTACCCCGCATTGCCGACATGGGCGAGGCGAAACGGAACCTCTTCGCATCCATGCCCGGTGATGCTTGCAATACTCGTAAATACCGGTATGAAAACATCTCTCGTGACTACCTGTCTTCAACCACGCACAATTAACTAGAACCATTGTGTGATTATATATACTGAGTATAATCAATGGATTTCTTATCTCTAATAGGGCATATCTTCTCATGCCAAAAATATATGGTCTCGCGGTTGATGAAAAATATGTTCCATTCTTCTCATACATACCCGCCGAACAGTGGGGGAAAACCTAAGTAGTATATAAGAGTCAACAATGATACCACCATGCGGTGGGGGGGCACCGCGCGTAGCCGGTGGCTTCCAGAGGGTGGAGGTATCATTTTGACTCTTATATACTACTTGTACAAAAGGGGGGACAATCCCAAAATCAGAACTGAATATTTACAATAACAAAACTATATATTCAGCCCTGAAATCAGAATAATCCTGATCTGATGCCAGGTCCTCGCCACACCAGAATCACTTGGCTCCACCCAAAGGAGTAGGATCAGTAATAATCTTACTACTTTTATAATGGGCAATAACCCAATTCAACTTCCAGGTAACAAAAGAGCCAAAGATAAAAACGTACCTGAGGGCCAAACCAGGCAAATCGTGATTCCTATAAGCAGGAACCCCTACCGTTAATTTATGCCGTCACATTCTCCCGACCACCACCCACTTATGTCATGGTATTTGTGTCATATGTTTCATTACTTGGTGCGAGTATGTGTGCCTACCTATTGCACAATGGTGACTAGCATAATTATCTACACATATACATTTATGTACATGTATGTACACATGTACATATTTACATTGTCGGCTGTGTATCAGGTTATATGTGGCTGCGACTGGAGAAATGGGGCTTATGGCAATTGTCAACCTGAACCTAGCGCCTGGCCTGTCATCACATTCATTCAACTACTGTCTGTTTCACGAAACCTGCCCATTTTTTACGGCCATATAAACAATGCAAAAACAATAAAAACAAAATTGATAATATTAAATTTTATCAAAATTTAAGAATGAACCTTCTTTTTATTTCGTGAAATTTGGTCAAATATTGATTTTATTATGAACAAGAGCTGTATGAGAACAGCATAGCTCGACTACGAGGGTTGTCGATGTACACATAGCTTGACAAACAAGGCAAGGTGGCCGCGGCCTGCATAAAAACCTTAACCAAGGTTGACTAAAAACCTTAACCAAGAGAAATTAAGTAAAAGTAATTCAAGGTTAACTGTAGGTCAATGTCAGATATAGGTCAGGGGTTATTGATGTACATCACTAGGAGATGAAGTTTTCCAAGTATGGTTGCTGTAGGCCCAGCAGTATTCCATATACAAGCTTGACTAAAAACCTTAACCAAGGGGAAATAACTAAGTAATCCAAGGATAAAAGTAGGTCAAGGTCAAATATAGGTCAGGGATTATTGATGTACATCACTAAGAGCTGAAGTTGTCCAAGTATGGTTGCTGTAGGCCCAGGAGTATTTCATATACAAGCTTGACTATAAACATTAACCAAGTTTTAGTACAAACCTTAACCAAGGGGAAATAAGTAAGTAATTCAAGGTTAAATGTAGGTGAAGGTAAATTATAGGTCAGGGGTTATTGATGTACATCCCTATGAGAAAATGTTATCCAAGTATGGTGTCTGTATGCACAATAGTATTCCATCTACAAGCTTGACTAAAAACCTTAACCAAGGTTGATTAAAAACCTTAACCAAGAGGAATTAACTAAATAATTCAAGGTTAAATGTAGGTCAAGGTCAAATATAGGTCAGGGGTTGTTCATGTACATCACTAGGAGATGAAGTTGTCCAAGTATGGTTGGTGTAGGGCCAGGAGTATTCCATATACAAGCTTAACTAAAAACCTTAACCAAGGGGAGTGAGTGAGTGAGTGAATAGGGTTTAACGTCCGCTTTTCTGACATAGAGGTACAAGCCTCAGGGAGTCTACACGCAGACGGGTCAATGGGGTCGTGTCCCATATCCACCTGTCCGAGGGGGGTAAATCCCAACTTCAGAACTCAATATTTACAATCAAAATATATATTCAGTCCTGAAATTAGAACAACCTGATCTGGTGCTAGGCCCTCGCCACACCAGAATCATTTATCCCATCCCCTAAAAGTAATAGGATTAGCGCTAATCTTACTTTTATATATGGGGCATAGCCTGACTCAACTCTCACATACAAGAAAGCCAAAAATGTACATGAGGGCCAAATCCGGTATAGTGGGTTCCGGAAAGTATGAACCCAATCGTTAAGCCAGTTTAGTCGCCTTTTACGACAAGCAATGGCTACTGCAGCACTATTCTCAGGTGCCTGCACGGGGCTTAACCAAGGGGAATTAACTAAGTAATTCAAGAGAAAATGTAGGTCAAGGTCAAATACAGATCAGGGGTTATTGATGTACATCCCTATGAGAAAAGGTTGCCCAAGTATGGTGTATGTATGCACACTAGTATTGCATGTACAAGCTTGACTAAAAACCTTAACCAATGTGGACTAAAAAGCTTAACCAAGCGGAATTAACTAAGTAATTCAAGGTTAAATGTAGGTCACGGTCAAATATAGGTCAGGGGTTGTTCATGTACATCACTAGGAGATGAAGTTGTCCAAGTATGGTGGGTGTAGGGCCAAGAGTATTCCATATACAAGCTTGACTAAAAACCTTAACCAAGGGGAATTAACTAAGTAATTCAAGAGGAAATGTAGGTCAAGGTCAACTATAGATCAGGGGTTATTGATGTACATCACTAGATGAAGTTGTCCACGTATGGTGGGTGTAGGGCCAGTAGTATTCCATATACAAGCTTGACTAAAAACCTTAACCAAGGCGTGACGGTGACGCCGACGCCGACGCCGACGCGACTACATAAGCTCTAACTATTTTGTGAAGACGTCTATGGTGATTTAACATGTGGAAATTGTTTTTACGCAATAAAATCAATATTGGACCAAATTTCACGTAATAAAAAGTAGGCTCATTCTTAAATGTTGCTATAATTTAATATTATCGAAAAATATATTGTGTTTGCCTTATTTATAAAGCCGTAAAATTTGGGCAGATTTCATGAAACAGACAGAAGTTCAATATGGACATTACACTGTTTGTCAGAGTGAGTGAGTGAATAGGGTTTAACGTCCGCTTTTCTGACATAGAGGTACAAGCCTCAGGGAGTCTACACGCAGACGGGTCAACGGGGTCGTGTCCCGTATCCACCTGTCCGAGGGGGGTAAATCCCAACTTCAGAACTCAATATTTACAATCAAAATATATATTCAGTCCTGAAATAAGAACAACCTGATCTGGTACCAGGCCCTCGCCACACCAGCATCATTTATCCCATCCCCTAAAAGTAATAGGATTAGCGCTAATCTTACTTTTATATATGGGTCATAGCCTGACTCAACTCTCACATACAAGAAAGCCAAAAATGTACATGAGGGCCAAATCCGGTATAGTGGGTTCCGGAAAGTATGAACCCAATCGTTAAGCCAGTTTAGTCGCCTTTTACGACAAGCAATGGCTACTGCAGCACTATTCTCAGGATCAGTTCATCCCGCCCCGGTGCCTGCACGGGGCCTGTTTGTCAGAAGCATACACAGTCGCCTGTGTTCATCTTGCCCAGAATATCAACTTCTCTAAATAGTGGAGGGGCACCTTGAAGAGAAGTGGATTAAAAACGATTTCTGTTTAACCCAAGAGAGTAAAAGCAACACTATGCTAGATTGATAAATCATACATTCCTGAAAATGAATCCGGTGTCGGTCAATCAAATTAGGTGGGACAATGTCACTTTTGAGGTCATTAAGTGCAAACAGGTCAAATGAGTTCAAAAACATATTTCAGTAGATGGACATGTACGTGCATATCATGCTTCAAATATCAGATAAAGTTGTTTAAATTGTTGAATATTCTTCCTTAGGACATATATAAGACGCTTCGTTTTTATGGTGGTTCAAACCGGTGTGTATTTTGCGATTTTCAAGATGGCCGCCAGGTATCAACATGTTATCTTAAATATATACTGACTTGATTATTATATGGCGTTTGGTACTTACATTATGCGTTTAAATATATAGAAATACGTTTTGATAACTTATGAAAACAATTCAACACTGAAAAGTTCATATACATATAAAATGGCCGCCAAATATTCACACAGACGTGCAGTAAATGTGTGTGGAATAACAAAAATATATAGCTACACTTTCATGCACATTTATATTTCAGTTATTTGCCTTTTTTGTTATTATTGAATGTGTTATTTGCAAAAATGAATGAGTCCATCTAATATACTTATTATTTGACCATGTTGGAGTATTCAAGATGGCCGCTAAGTATCGCTTAAGCTCTTAGGCGCTGTTGATCGACAAAGTAGTAAAGAAATTAAAAAGTAGTAAAGAAATGAAACATAATTGGAAATCATATTTGTAATATTTTAAAAGTGCGAGGCTTGTGTTCCAAACTGTATCGAATTATCTGTCGCCGCAAACAAACGTAAATCGAAGATGACCGCCAATATGGATACAATTCTAACCCATCTATATTAAGTAGGGTAATCATCAACGACATAGCATATGCCACACTATACAATCAATGTTTTAGTGTTTCCGATGACAACATAAAAGAATAATATTTTATGACCGCCATTTTAGTTAATACCAAGATATCTACTATATTGCATAGTTTTACATAGACTACATAGTCACGATCTTGGATTTCAAATGGAACATAATATATGTTGACAATGTCAAAGGAAACAGGAACATATTTACAATTACATCTAGGTATTCATTCATTTGAGGGAATCAACATAATGCCCGTGTCTAATACCTGTATTCGGATAGAAATAAAATACAGTGGCAGGTTGGGATCAGGAGAATGGTAATTTATTATATAATTAACGATGGTGGGTTGACAATTGCCGGGGAGCGCGATAACCCTGACTTGACCCTTATTCGCAAATTCAGCTTTCTTGTAGATCTGGTTTGTCTAATTTCAGGATGGATGCAAATTGTATGCAAATATTCAGTTACCCACCTCCCACCTCCCCCCCCCCCCCCCCCCCCCCCCATACATGCAGATGTCCGTTTAAAGCCATTAAACATTGAACCGGAACTCTATCATGTTATCTTTAACACAACAGATGTTGCATTTTATTATTGCAACAGGTCCGTAACCAGGGGTTCGGTGCGGTCGGACGACCCCCTCACCAACCTCCCACGTGCCTTGATGTCCACTCTTTCACGCACTAAAATAAGAATGATTGTCAATACGTAGTCATTTTATAATATTGATGCTAGCAGGAGTCGTATTACATGTATGTGCTCAGTTTTTGCTGAGAATATATAAAATGGTATTTCAGACCATCTGGATCTCACAATTGTCTGGGAGAGCATGGCCCCGTAACCCCATAGCTGCATCGGGCATAAAGGTCTGGTTACGGGTCTGTTGCATACATCGAAACCATGCGATACCGGTACAGTCCATGCGGATGCAGCTATTGTGTCATTTTCCATTATAACGAAGCTTACAATCTATATATGAACAACGATAATCAATTTATTAATGCGGTACACGACAAGGTAGGCACAGCTATTGACATATCAAAGGGAAGTTGATGAGTTCTGAACTTGACCGGCTACGTAACAACTACCACTTCTCACATAATAAAAGCAGCGTATTTTCATAGCAAAGAAGCATGCTTAGCTTTTTGGATATGAAAACGAAAACCACGCCATCGCATCTTGAGCCATATAAGTAGTATGCTAATGTCCACATTAGTGCGCTATAGAAGACACTGAATTGAATTTGCATACGTTATATTCCCACCATTTAAACCTGAAAAGTATTTATCGACACATTTATTATTTTAACAAAGTCGTAATATTGATGACAGTAACATGAACTTGGAATACCAATAACTTGGAAATACTGCACATCGACACTGCGAGTGTGCTTCTCGGTGTAGCAAGAGACATAATCAATTACTTGAATTTGGGGAATTATATAACATATACATATCGTATATATGTAGAGTCATTGGTGTGATCATGGTCATCGAATCTCTGTTTATATACGACATATGATGTTATTATTGCCCAAAATAAAATAAAATTTTGGATGACATATCATTTAAGTAGTCATATACCGGTAGCCAGGTGCTAGGCCATGTAAGTACATGCATGAATAAATACCCAGTATTTGTGAGCCATATTCACATTACTCTCTATTCTACGAATTCAATGCAAGGTGTCATCCAGACCATTACATCTCGGTTCATAAACGGCATATGCTGTGTTTATTAACAATAAAATCGCGTAACTGGCGCCATAGTTTTTGTGGGTGATAACGGTATACCAAGTTTCTCAAATACCAACCGCAAAATATACATAGTATGATCGGCATCATCGGATGGAGAATTGATTGTGAGAAAATCGTCCAGCAAATGTAAACAATGACTGATTCCATAATTGTTTTGCAGGATCCAACAAATAACTTGAGACAAACAATCAAAAATTTTAGGACTAGATCGACTGCCAAACACTAATCTGGTGTAGAAGTAATATTTATTGTTCCACTTGATACCCTGAAAGGGCCACAACTCCCTCTTGACAGGAACCTGTTTAAAGGCATCTTGAATGTCAGCTTTACAATATCTACTCCCCTTTCCCAATCGCTGAGTTATTCTAATCGCATGGTCAATGGTGATACATGTCAAGGAGTATTCGTCCCTATCAATAAGGTCATTTAAACTGGGATGTAATAAATTATCATGAGGTGCTGAGAAGTCCACAATTAACCTCTTTTTCCCAGAGTACTTCCCCTCAGCAATGCCAATTGGGCTGATACGATAATGTAGATATGGAATGCTATCAAAAGGGCCGATCAAATATCCTTTAACTAATTCTGACTGAATCAACTGTGAAGTAATGTCAGGCTGTTTAATTGCAGACAACAAGTTTTTACACTCATACGGTAATGCAGGTAAATGCTTAAAACCAGTCTCAAATCCCTCTAAAAATCCGTCAATTAAATAGTTAGTGAAGTTCTTATCTGGATGATGCTGCAACTCAAACCTCAATTTTATAACATTTATAGGGCTGTTCCTAGGCACTATCTCAGGCTCGGTATTTTCTGTCCCTGGCCCCGCCAGTTTTTTGAATTCTGACAATTCATTTTAGAGTGATCACTCTGTTTACATACTAAACACAAATGCACATGTCTGCATTGAGACGCATGGCAACCACGCATAGTGTTAAAATTGTTACAAATCTCGTTTCCATTGTGAATCACTCGTGTGCGACCCAAAAGATCTTTGGTGGAATTTGCACGGTTGGCAAAAGTACCAGCAGTCGTGGTAACTCTACTGGCCTTATTGTACGGTTCCATTGTACTACCAGAGAAAGCATGGGTTTGTGACGGACAGAACTGCGACATGTGCAGTGTGCAAACACACTCGGAGCAACAATTAGCCTTGTAATTTGAAAATATGGAACAAAACAACCTATTATTCCTAACTGACCAGTCCATTTTCACGCCATGGAAGCGGAGATGTGCCGCAGCCTGTGCCGAGAAAGATTTGTGGTACTCATAAAAGCCGCGACCCCCATACCTGGATGCCATGTCAATTATATCACGCTCATACAGATCTAATTCTGGTCGCCTATTAGGATGCACCTGGCACATGATGTTTTTATAGACGACGAATGCCTGAATGAATTGTGGCAAACTTAATTCTGTGTTTAAGCGAACGTCCGGTTTCTACCGAGTCCGACTGACAATTGTAATACGGTATCAACAATGAGGCCAAATTCACGTCTTTACCTTCCTGAATGTTTCGTTTGACACTAGGATGAACTGTTTCTACGAAAGGCAATGCCTCAGCAGTGTACCCGTATGTGGACCGAGCATTTTCTACGTTTATGGAACTGACATTGTTGTTGTTGTTAGCACTGTTCGTGAATAAGTTACCTTCCATGAATGACGCACAGTCTCCAATATAGTGTATAAACTATAATTAACAAGAAACGAGGCAAAGCCACGAAGGCTAGGTTTTTTCCAAGCATAGACACTTGGATAACATAATTATACCCACTTTTTGTAGACTAGATGGCCGTGGCCTGCATGTCGCGCCTTGGGGCGAGGCATGGACACTAAAAAAATAGATATAGTAGATGGAAAAACTTTAACCAAAAAACTTTAACCGGACACACGGACGAACGGACGGACGTATGCCAAAATGCCGACGATATCGCGCTTTCCGCAAGCAGGTGTGACAATGATGATAAACACCCATGTGAAGTATCAAGGTATTGGGTGAAGCAGTTGCAGAGATATAGTACACGAAAAAATTTAAAAAACTTTAACAAAAACATTCAAAGTAATTTAAACTTGACATAGGGCACAGGATCGCACTTTCCGCAAGCAGGTGCGACAATGATGATAAACACCCATGTGAAGTATCAAGGTATTGTGTGAAGCAGTTGCAGAGATATAGTACACGAAAAAACTTTAACAAAACAAATCAAAGTAATTTGACCTTGACATTGGGCACAGGATCGCGCTTTCCGCAAGCAGGTGCAACAATGATGATAAACACCCATGTGAAGTATCAAGGTATTGGGTGAAGCAGTTGCAGAGATATAGTACACGAAACAACTTTAACAAAAAAATTCAAAGTAATTTGACCTTGACATTGGGCACAGGATCGCGCTTTCCGCAAGCAGGTGCGACAATGATGATAAACACCCATGTGAAGTATCAAGGTATTCGGTGAAGCAGTTGCAGAGATATAGTACACGAAAAAACTTTTAACAAAAAAATTCAAAGTAATTTGACCTTGACATTGGGCACAGGATCGCGCTTTCCGCAAGCAGGTGCGACAATGATGTAAACAACAGTGAAGTATCAAGGAATTGGGTGAAGAGTTGCAGTGATATAGTACACAAACTTTAACAAAAAAATTCAAAGTAATTGACTTGAATGGGCACAGGTCGCGCTTTCCGCAAGCAGGTGCAACAATGATTGTAAACACCCTGAAGTATCAAAGGTATTGTGAAGCAGTTGCAGAGATAGTACACGAAAAAACTTTAACAAAAAATTCAAAGTAATTTGACCTTGACATTGGGCACAGGATCGCGCTTTCCGCAAGCAGGTGCAACAATGATGATAAACACCCATGTGAAGTATCAAGGTATTGGGTGAAGCAGTTGCAGAGATATAGTACACGAAAAAACATTAACAACAAAATTCAAAGTAATTTGACCTTGACATTGGGCACAGGGGCCGCACGGTTGGGGGTTAGAATGAAAATATGAATGATGATAAACACCCATGTGAAGTTTCAAGGTAATGGGCGAAGCAGTTGCAGAGATATAGTATAACGAAAAAGTTTTAAAACCAAAAAAATTTAACCAGACGTACGTTAAAAAGTTAACATTGAAAATGGCTAAGTCAATTACGTAGAAATAATAGGTGAAGGTAAAAAAAATGGTCACATGTTGGATAGTTGTATGTGGTAGGCACCCCTTGGTTATGAAGCTGTGAAAGTTTGGTGGTCCTAGGTGGTACAGTACCAAAGAAATGGACTTAAACACGAAAACTTAACATTGTAAACGCGAAAACTTAACATTGAAAATGGCTAAGTCGACTGCGCGGAAAAAATGGGTGAAGTTAAAAAAAAAGTAACATGTTGGATAGTGATATGTGGTGGGTACCCCTTGATTATGAAGCTGTGAAAGTTTGGTGGTCCTAGGTGGTACAGTACCAAAGAAATGGACTTAAACACGAAAACTTAACATTGTAAACGCGAAAACTTAACATTGAAAATGGCTAAGTCGACTACGCAGAAAAAATGGGTCAAGTTAAAAAAAAAGTAACATGTTGGATAGTGATATGTGGTGGGCACCCCTTGATTATGAAGCTGTGAAAGTTTGGTGGTCCTAGGTGGTACAGTAACAAAGAAATGGACTCAAACACGAAAACTTAACATTGATTGTGGACGCCGCCCGCCGCCCGCCCGCCCGCCCGGCTTTCGCCAATCCAATAGCCTGGATTTTTAATTCCTCCTTGCGGAGATTTGAACATATACATGAAAACATACAAGACATACATATACATACATATTCATGAAAACATACAAGAAATGCATGTGTGAAAAAGCAAGATGAAAAATGTGTACAGATTATACATGTGCATCAATGCAGAGATGCTACATAGGAAGGATTTAATGAGTCAGATTTGTGAGTCACATAAGTATGGATATTAAACTATAATGCGAACGAGATCAATATGTTGTGAATTCATGATGGAACATATGTTGAGGTCATTCAAGAGATCGTTTGGTACATAGAAAGAATAAAAGTTATAAAAATGTATTATATGGTCATAATACAATCTATATTGAATGCTTATGTATGTATATGTTTGTTTGTTTGTTTATTAGTGTTTAACGGCCTATCAACAGCTAAGGTCATGTAAGGCCGGGCAAACGGGTTCGATCCCATTTTAACCTGCTGCATTGGGGGGGGATTCCAAAATCAGAACGGAATATTTACATCGAGAACAAATATATTCAGCCCTGAAATTAGAATAACCTGACCTGGTGCCAGGTCCATACCACACCAAGTCACTTGGCCCCTTCCCCTAAAATAGGATTACGTAATATCTTAATACTCACATAGGGGGTATAATCAGATTCAACTGTCAGATACAAAATGTCAAAGACGTATGTGAGGGCCAAACCAGGTCTCCAGTCGGGATTCCGGTAAGGATGAACCCCGATCACGTGCTCCCATCTGCCACCCAGTGTAATTTAATTGTATGCATATGGGTATATCCATTTGTGAATGTATGGATATTCACGGAAATAGAAACTGTAATACATACTATTTGATTAGTGTTGTATTTTACATGAATTGTTTTATCTTGGTTATAATTAAGTCTAAAGTGATTGAAATGTCATGGTATTTAGCCGCACACCAGTATATAACCTGATAACAGTTTGATATCTGACTGCAATGCGAACATGGCCCAACTATAGAATATGGACCAATCGCAATACGTAGTGTATACATATATCGCATTATAGTGCAATTTACAACGTATATGATAACGTAAGACTCAATAAAATACAATATTTAAAATAAACAGTACATATATTTTAATATTCGGACTCTACAACGAGTGTGGCATATACAATCTACTAGTATATATATATATAGCGATCTTCTAGTCTGAACACATGTGAATCTGTCCTATAAAGAAATTTAAAAGTAAATGAAAAGAAACACGCAATTGCCAGTACCACACTATATTAAAATAGCCTAAATGAGGCCACCATTTTGAATAAACACAATTACAAATGACTTCAAAATCTAGTGTGTCCAACATACTGATTTAACCACCTAACAGAATACAGTAGTATACATAAGTAAAGCAAAAGTAAACATTATATTCAATAACTTTCGAGTTTTTGGAAAATATGGCGGCCATTTTCAATTAAACACGCTCTTTAAGAAGAGCATAAATATTGATAAATATTTTTAATATCGTATCTCAGATGAAAATCAAACTACAGTGGAAGATCGATCTCTCGAACCGGTCTCTGTCGAACACCCCTGGAAAACTCGAACTCGTCCTGTGGTCCCGACAAATTTCCCTATATAAATCATATAATTTTCTACCTAAAACTCGAACTACGACAAAGTCGAACTCTCGAACCGAAGTCACGGTCCCTTGGTCAGTCAATCAACGTAAAGTGCTATTGATAGCTCGAACAGGTAAGTCTGTCGCCAGCTGATCTGTTTGCCTAACGAGGTGTGAATATCACGATTGACGGTCTGTTTGTTTTGTTTCGCTTGACAGGTGGTGACATTAAATCACGAATTTGAAAATTAAACGGTGTTAATTACACGTCAAGATGACCACGATAATTAATTAATTTGAACAAAATTCGCCTTTAAATATTTAATTGAATTTTAACTGTCACATCAGTGAATTATGAGTGATTCACTTATTTCTTTTGCGTTTTGTGCAATTTCGTTTACATTTTATTTGTACATTTTGTATATTTAATAAACCAGTGTGCTATTTATAGACACTTTCTTTGGATATGATGTTTCGCACCCGTTTACTTTCGTTTATTGAATGTTATTTTACGCAGATATTTTGCAAAACTTTACTGCTTGTCTATGCAAATGATTCGTGATAAAAAAACATTCACTCGCAATAAAAATGGTTGTCAAGCTTAATTATAGCATAGTAAAACTAGAAAATGTGTTCATAGGACACGGATGCCCCACATATCGCTTTGATAATAAATGAGGCCAAATTCCAAGTCAAAATTGTTTTTTACCTGAGCGTTAAAGTTTTTGAAGCACCAAGTATGTGACCTTGACCCTGGGCTTGGCGGGGGCAGGACGAACATGGATTTGGCACAGGGCGGCAGAGGACCATTATAGCAATTCGTATATGAAGTATGAAGCTGATCCGTGGAAGGGAACAGAAATTATAAGATATTTACCCGAGCGTTAAAGTTTTTGAAGAACCAAGTATGTGACCTTGACCCTGGGCTTGGCGCAGGAGAAACGTGGATTTGGCACAGGGCGGTAGAGGACCATTAGAGCAATGCGTATATGAAGAATGAAGCTGATCCGTGAAAGAAAACAGAAATTATAAGATATTTACCCGAGCGTTAAAGTTTTTGAAGCACCAAGTATGTGACCTTGACCCTGGGCTTGGCAGGGGAAGGACGAACGTGGATTTGGCACAGGACAGTAGAGGACCATTAGAGCAATGCGTATATGAAATATGAAGCTGATCGGTGAAAGCAAACAGAAACTAGAAATGGACGCTTGTCGACAAGCGCATGTGTATCCCCCTCCCCAGATACACAAGTAGTTTGGAAAAAGGGTGTTCGAGTTATGCTCCGGAGACAAAATCAGTGACGGAAAAACAAAGGGAGATAACTAAAGAATTAGTGATGCAAGAGTTGTCATTCTTGCGGGACACACCTTTAGGGTCGTGGTCTATGCATGTGTGAAGTTTCATGAAAATATTCCAAAGGGTGTTCGAGTTATGCTCCAGACACGAAATCAGTGCACGAAACAACAAAGGGAGATAACTAAGAAATTAACGACGCAAGAGTTGTCATTCTTACGTGCGACACACCTTTGGGTCGTCTTCTATGCATGTGTGAAGTTTAATAAACTAGAAAATGTGTTCATAGAACACGGATGTCCCACATATCGCTTTGATAATAAATGAGGCCAAATTGCAAGTCAAAATTTTCTTTTACCTGAGCGTTAAAGTTTTTGAAGCACCAAGTATGTGACCTTGACCCTGGGCTTGGCGGGGGCAGGACAAACGTGGATTTGGCACAGGGCGGTAGAGGACCATTAGAGCAATGCATATATGAAATATGAAGCTGATCCGTGAAAGAAAACAGAAATTATAAGATATTTACCTGAGCATTAAAGTTTTTGAAGCACTAAGTATATGATGTTAACCCTGGGCTTGGCGGGGGCGGGACGAACGTGGATTTGGCACAGGGCGGTAGAGGACCATTAGAGCAACGATATATGAAATATGAAGTTGATCCGTGAATGGAAAGAAAAATTATAAGATATTTACCTGAGCATTAAAGTTTTTGAAGCACCAAGTATGTGACCTTGACCCTGGGATTGGCGGGGGCAGGACGAACGTGGATTTGGCACAGGGCGGTAGAGGACCATTAGAGCAATGCGTATATGAAATATGAAGATGATCCATGAAAGAAAACAGAAATTATAAGATATTTACCCGAGCGTTAAAGTTTTTGAAGCACTAAGTATGTGACCTTGACCCTGGGCTTAGCGGGGGCAGGACGAACGTGGATTTGGCACAGGGCGGTAGACGACCATTAGAGCAACGCGTATATGAAATATGAAGTTGATCCGTGAATGGAAATAAAAATTATAAGATATTTACCTGAGCGTTAAAAGTTTTTGAAGCACCAAGTATGTGACCTTGACCCTGGGATTGGTGGGGCAGGACGAACGTGGATTTGGCACAGGGCGCTAGAGGACCATTAGAGCAATGCGTATATGAAATATGAAGATGATCCATGATCCATGAAAGAAAACAGAAAGTATAAGATATTTACCCAAGCGTTAATGTTTTTGAAGCACTAAGTATGTGACCTTGACCCTGGGCTTGACGGGGGCAGAACGAACGTGGATTTGGCACAGGGCGGTAGAGGACCATTAGAGCAATGCGTATATGCGTGTTCGAGTTATGCTTTGGATACAAAATCAGAGCACGAAACAACAAAGGGAGATAAGTAAACAAGAATTCCGCGGAATCAGATGCCTCGCCTTGTCCCGCCTTGACCTCGAGCCTGGGCCCGAAAGCAATTTTCACTGGCCCGGCTCACTAGTCAATAATTGTTTTATTATATGATAATAGTCTGTATATAGCACTTACGACCTTATGCTACTAGACAAAAATTGAAAAAGAATTTGAAAAAAAAAATGAAAAAAAAAAATGGAAAAAAAGTTTAAAAATTAAAAATAATAATGCTTGCTACTGGAGCCCAGAATTTTTTTTAATAGTCCTATATTTATCTACATATATCTGCACAGGTCCACATAATGCCACAATATTTTCAACA
Source organism: Conchocele bisecta (assembly GCA_029237695.1). Lineage (NCBI taxonomy): Eukaryota > Metazoa > Mollusca > Bivalvia > Lucinida > Thyasiridae > Conchocele > Conchocele bisecta. The sequence continues at coordinate 71,397,785 of CM055265.1, read as the reverse complement.
CAGTTTACGGAAATGTAATATAATCATTTACCTGTATAAATTACCTGTAAGTGGTCAGTGGTCAGTTGCACATGCTAGCACATGTACAGGTGAATAGTCTGTATAAAGCACTTACGACCTTCTGCTACGGGACAAAAATTGAAAAATAATTTGAAAAAAAAAATGAAAAAAAAAAATGGAAAAAAAAAGTTTAAAAATAATAATGCTTGCTACTGGAGCCCAGATTTTTTTTCCAGTCAAATTGAAAAATAATTTGAAAAAAAAAATGAAAAAAAATACTGAAAAAAAAAAAAAAAAAAAATGACAAAAAAAAGTTTAAAAATAATAATGTTTGCTATTGGAGACCAGATTTTTTTTTTTTTTTTTTAATAGCCCTATATTTATCTACATATATCTGCAGAGGTCCACATAATGCCACAATATTTTCAACACAGTACCCAATGTAGTGATTTACCTGTATAAATTACCTGGTCAGCAGTGGTCAAGCAGTGGTCAAGCAGTGGACATCTGCACATGCTAGCCCATGCTTAGCACATGGTTCTCCCAGTTTTCTATTGTTCTCTCTACAGGTAAGGTGTACAGAGCACACGAGAAAAAGGTATCACAGAGCAGACGAGAAAACAGGTCTTCATGCATTATTGTCCAGTTTGTAGAGTGCGCAAAACAAAAAAGGGAGATAACTGAAAAATTAGCTACGCAAGAGTTGTCATTCTTGTGCGCGACACACCTCCGGGGGTCGTAGGTCTGCATGTGTGAAGTTTCATGAAAATATTCCAAAGGGTGGTCGAGTTATGCTCCGGACAGGAAATCAGTGAACGAAAACAAAAAAGGGAGATAACTCAAAAATTAGCTATGCAAGAGTTGTCATTCTTGTGCACGACACACCTTCGGTTCGTGGTCTAATTGAATGTGTTAAGTTTCATAAAAATATTCCAAAGGGTGGTCGAGTTATGGTCAATCAGTGCGCGAAACAAAAAAGGGAGATAACTCAAAAATTAGCTATGCAAGAGTTGTCATTCTTGTGCGCGACACACCTTCGGGTCGTGGTCTATGCATGTGTGAAGTTTCATGAAAATATTCGAAAGGGTGGTGGAGTTATGCTCCGGACACGAAATCAGTGCGAGAAACAAAAAAAGGGAGATAACTAAAAAATTAGCTATGCAAGAGTTGTCATTCTTGTGCGCGACACACCTTCGGGTCGTGGTCTATGCATGTGTGAAGTTTCATGAAAATATTCCAAAGGGTGTTCGAGTTATGCTCCGGACAAGAAGTGTCTACGGCGGACGCGGACGCGGACGGACGCGACGCGGACGCGGACGCGGAGCGCGGACGCGGACGCGGACGCGGACGCGGACGCGGACGCGGACGCGGACGCGGACGCGGCGCGCTGTCAAATCCATAGTATCCCCCGACGGTAGTCTGGGGGATACAATTATAAGATATTTACCAGAGCGTTAAAGTTTTTGAAGCACCAAGTATGTGACCTTGACCCTGGGCTCGGCGGGGGCAGGACGAACGCGGATTTGGCACAGGGCGGTAGAGGACCATTACAGCAATGCATATATGAAGTATGAAGATGATCCGTGAAAGAAAAAAGAAATCATAAGATATTTACCCGAGCGAAAGTTTTTGAAGCACTAAGTATGTGACCTTGACCCTGGGCTTGACGGGGGCAGGACGAACGTGGATTTGGCACAGGACAGTAGAGGACCTTCACAGCAATGCGTATATGAAATATGAAGCTGATCCGTGAAAGCAAACAGAAATTATAAGATATTTACCCGAGCGTTAAAGTTTTTGAAGCACCAAGTATGTGACCTTGACCCTGGGCTCGGCGGGGGCAGGAGGAACGCGGATTTGGCACAGGGTGGTAGAGGACCATTAGAGCAATGTGTATATGAAATATGAAGCAGATCGGTCGAAGGATGAAGATATTCTGAGACATTTAAAGTTTTGTGAGTTTTGTGACGGACGGACGGACGGACAGATGGGACGGGACGGGACGGGACGGACGGACAAGGGTAACACTAAATGCCCCACCACGATAATAGACACGTTTACAATGGGAATGTTGCTCACGACAACTTCCGGTTTCGATATGAAAACAAGAGGGCCATGATGGTCCTAATTCGCTCACCTGACTCCATGAACACCAGAGGAGAATGTGACATCGAGTTCATGTGTTTTAAAAAAATTGTGCTATTTTTAGATGGCGGTCATCTTGGATTAAGCGACGACTCTCATTATACAAATTCTGAAAATGCTTCACCCAGCATCGGCCATGTGGTTCCTGAGAAAAAGACGTTAAAAATCTTGAATAAATGGACCTTTTGGTGGCCATCATGGATGACATAATCATCCGATTCCGACAAATATTGCACCAGAGTGATCGCCTCATTGACCTCCATTTTAACAAATCTGAAAAGAGTGATCGCCTCATTGATACCTTCGATTTGATATATAACATGACCATATTCTGTCAAAAATAAAATTTGACCACACGGGCCACGCCCATTTTTGACCCCGGGGTCACCATTTTAACAACTTTGAAAGAGCATTGTACATCGATCATTCCTACCAAGTTTCGTCGAAATCCGGCTAGCGGTTCATGAGGAGATTTTTTAAGAATTTATGCTATTTTTAGACGGCGGCCATCTTGGATTAGCGATGACCTCAATTTTAACAAATTTGAAAAGGCTTCACACATGGACCATAACTTTTAAGTTTGGCTACCATGGGCCAAGCGGTTCATGTGAAGAAGAATTTTGAAATCTCTAATAAAAGAACGACCTTTCGACCTTTCGGCGGCCATCATGGATGACATAACAATCCGATTTCGACAGAAAATGCACCAAAGTGATCGCCTCATTTATACCTTCAATTTGATATATGACACGACCATATTCGGTCAAAAATAAAATTTGACCCCAATTTGACCCCACAGGCCACGCCCATTTTTGACCCCGGGGTCAACATTTTAACAACTTTGAAAGAGCAATGTACATCGATCATTCCTACCAAGTTTCGTCGAAATCCGGCAAGCGGTTCATGAGAAGAAGATTTTTTAAGAATTTATGCTATTTTTAGACGGCGGCCATCTTGGATTAGCGATGACCTCCATTTTAACAAATCTGAAAAGGCTTCACCCATGGACCATAACTTTTAAGTTTGGCTACCATGGGCCAAGCGGTTCATGTGAAGAAGAATTTTGAAATCTCTAATAAAAGAACGACCTTTTGACCTTTCGGCGGCCATCTTGGATGACATAACAATCCGATTTCGACAGAAAATGCACCAGAGTGATCGCTTCATTGATACCTTCAATTTGATATACGACACGACCATATTCGGTAAAAAATAAAATTTGACCCCAATTTGACCCCACGGGCCACGCCCATTTTTGAACCCGGGGTCACCATTTTAACAACTTTGAAAGAGCAATGTACATCGATCATTCCTACCATGTTTCGTCGAAATCCGGCAAGCGGTTCATGAGAAGAAGATTTTTTAAGAATTTATGCTATTTTTAGACGGCGGCCATCTTGGATTAGCGATGACCTCCATTTTAACAAATCTGAAAAGGCTTCACCCATGGACCATAACTTTTAAGTTTGGCTACCATGGGCCAAGCGGTTCATGTGAAGAAGAATTTTGAAATCTCTAATAAAAGAACCTTTTGACCTTTCGGCGGCCATCTTGGATGACATAAGAATCCGATTTCGACAGAAAATGCACCAGTGATCGCCTCATTGATACCTTCAATTGGATATATGACATGGCCATATTCGGTCAAAAATAAAATTTGACCCCAATTTGACCCCATGGGCCACGCCCATTTTTGACCCCGGGGTCACCATTTTAACAACTTTGAAATAGCATTGTACATCGATCATTCCTACCAAGTTTCGTCGAAATCCGGCAAGCGGTTCATGAGAAGATTTTTTAAGAATTTATGCTATTTTTAGACGGCGGCCATCTTGGATTAGCGATGACCTCCATTTTAACAAATCTGAAAAGGCTTCACCCATGGACCATAACTTTTAAGTTTGGCTACCATGGGCCAAGCGGTTCATGTGAAGAAGAATTTTGAAATCTCTAATAAAAAAACCTTTTGACCTTTCGGCGGCCATCTTGGATGACATAACAATCCGATTTCGACAGAAAATGCACCAGAGTGATCGCCTCATTGATACCTTCAATTTGATATATGAAATGACCATATTCAGTCAAAAATAAAATTTTACCCCACGGGCCACGCCCATTTTCGACCCCAGGGTCACCATTTTAACAACTTTGAAAGAGCAATGTACATCGATCATTCCTACCAAGTTTTGTCGAAATCCGGTTGGCGGTTCTTGAGAAGAAGATTTTTTAAGAATTTGTGCTATTTTTAGACAGCGGCCATCTTGGATTACGTAATGACGTCATTTTAACAATTTTGTAATCCCCCTACCTAAGGACCATGACCATGAAGTTTGGTGACTATAGACCCAATGGTTACCGAGGAGAAGACGTTTGAAAATGTTCACGGACGACGGACGAAGACGACGGACGACGGACACATTGCGGTAACAATAGCTCACATGAGCTTCGCTCAGGTGAGCTAAAAACAAAACAAAGACGAGACGGTTTGTAATATTCAGTTTAATTAACAGTTTATTTATTTACATATGCATACATGTACATATTGAAATAAAATAATTAGTTCATTATAGTTGTTTACTTGATATTTCCTCCAGAAGGCCATACAAACATCAATCAATGGTGTCATTCCATCACTGGACTGAAATCACTGACTTAGTGACTAGTATTTATTTTCTTTCCCTCGAACTACGCCCGACTCCACTGTAATATGTTAATTTGTAGCTTAGTACCAAGATATGGTCCACCACAGTGTAGATAATGCTGCCTGATCTTGATGAATATTTGGCGTCCATCTTGGATTCATATGGATTTGATAGCCTCCATCTGTTTAAAATTAATGCATGGTATCCAAAGGGTTTTCTGCGTCCGTCCGATCAAGATCCAAGTGCCTATTTGTTTTCATTTATCAAATAAGTACACATTTCAGGCTAAATATTGATGCTTGGCGGCCATCTTGAATATGTTGATACTCTCAACGATAGAGACGTCCGAGCAAACCGCCCCATAAAACAATAACCACCAATAAAACATACTTTATCAAATTGTTCTGTAATGTTATGCAAGTACATATTGTATTATCAAAATAAGAGTGAGCTTTGCACTCATTTGACCCATGTCCACTTAATGACCCCAACAATGACCTTGTCCCACCTGATTTGATTGACCGACACCGGATAATGCATTGATTTAAAGTAGTCGTTGCTTTTGCTTAGAATTTATTTTTATGGGTGCTTGCCCCCCCCTACTAAAACTTCTACTGGCAACGCCAACTCGCAAGCAAGCAATTTGATTGTCTGAACCTGAGCTGTAGCACAGCTCAGGCTCAACCAATCAAGCTGCTTGACTTCAAGCTGCGAAGCACAATATTCAAGTACATGTATTTTGAAATCAATAAATACAGTGAAACCTCTCTAAACCGGACACCCTGGGAGGTCCCCAGTACAGTGTGGGAGGTCCCCAGTACAGCGTGGGAGGTCCCCAGTACAGTGTGGGAGGTCCCCAGTACAGTGTGGGAGGTCCCCAGGGTTTCCGGATTAGAGAAGTTCCACTGTATTGGCAAGATTTGCGCAGGCGGGTTTCAATGACTGAATGGCGAACAGTGCAGACCCGGATCAGACTGCGCGGATGCGCAGGCTGGTCTGGGTCTACACTGGTCACAAATACCATGAGCCCCATTCCTCCAGTTACCGCCCCATATTACATTATAACTACAGGAGCAAAATAAAATATAACAACGAAGCTCAAATCTGGAATTACATATGTACCTACATTGTTTGTCATATTTCGCCAATATTGATTTCTAAAATAGGTAATATTTTTTGTAAAATTTACAAAAAGTTCAGAGCTCACACGGAATTCAATGGTCTCAATTTCCTCATTGAGACGGTTCAAATGAGTGGTCACAACATATACTTTCATCGAGAAATAACAAAAATAAAATAAAGGGGTATTCCCGTAATGTAATAAATTTCATACCCGTAAAGGTGTATTCCGAAAGGAATGGGGGAAAGGATGTTTGTTTGTTTGTTGGGGTTTAACGGCCTATCAACAGCTAAGGTCATTTAAGGCCGGGTCAATGGGTTCAGTACTAAATCCCATATATTACCTGTACAAGTACATATACATGTTCAAGTACATAATATACAAATGGGGGGAAAATCCCAAAATCAGAACTGAATATTTACAATAACAAAATTATATATTCAGCCCTGAAATCAGAATAATCCTGATCTGATGATAGGTCCTCGCCACACCAGAATCACATGTCACCTCCCAAAAGCAGTACGATCAGTAATAATCTTACTACTTTTATAATGGGCAATAACCCAATTCAACTTGCAGGTAACAAAAGAGCCAAAGATAAAAACGTACCTGAGGGTCAAACCAGGTAAATCGTGATTCCTATAAGGAGGAACCCCTGCCGTTAATTTACGCCGTCTCGTTCGCCCAAACACCACCCACGGGGAAAGGATGGATTTATTGCTAAGATATGCACACCCTCCCATCAACTATAGTTTGAAAGCGAAACAGGCTGATGCATGCAAATAACTAGTGGTCTTTTTCCCCCAAAAGAATGGTTTGATTTATTGGTGTTTAACGGCCTATCAACAGCTAAGGTCATTTAAATTCGGGCAGATGGGTTCGATCCCGCATGTAACCTGCTGCACTGGCGAGAAAATCCCAAAATCAGAACGGAATATTTACATCAAAATAAATATATTCAGCCCTGAAATTAGAACAACCTGATCTGGTGTCAAGTCCATACCACACCAAAGTCACCTGACCCCTTCCCCTAAAAGAAATGGAATGAGGAATAATTGTATTACTCATATAAGGGGTATAACCAGATTAAACCCTCACATACAAGAATGCTAAAAGCGTACGCGAGGGCCAAACCAGGTGTCTGGTCGGCATTTCGGTTAGGATGAATCCCGATCGTTAAGTTACCCATCGCATGCCCCCACCTGTCTCAAAAAGAATCAGTTATCATGTGATTCAATATTTTGCAATTATTTATTTTTGGCCCCAAGATTTTGCTGCTGACCTTCAAAGTAGGCAGCAACTTTGCTACTTGCTGCTCCTTATTTCCAACTCAGGGGGCCGTTTCAATAAACTTTGTACAACTAAAATGTTTGCAAGTGCAAAATTATGATAGTCTGTAAATTCCACATTAACAATGTTTTTTTGTAAACAATTATTGGATTTATTTTTATTGAGCATAGGCTGCATATGCAGCCTATGCTCAATAAATGTAAATCCATCAATTGAAATTTCCAGACGATCCTAAATTTGCACTTACAAACATTTTAGTTGTACAAAGTTTAGTGAAACGGGCGCCTGATGATCTTGGGCTCGATACCCGTTTCAAACGGTATAAGGTGTCCATTACCAGTAGGCAATATACACATGTAAAACAAAACAATTAAAACAAGATACCTGTATAATTGGATTTAAATGAAAATGGTGGACATATTTATATGTGACTGTGACTGGAGAAATGTGGCTTGTTGCTTTTGTGGACAGTGTATCTCCGGATCAAATAGAACACTCGTGTAGCAAGATAACGATCTTTATTGACCGAATACGTACTGACTGATAACAATTGTTGTATCAGGCATTGCCCCGATATAAACATCCGGGTTACAACGAAGTGAAAACTGACGTTCCATTGGTCGGATGACGTCACGTGACGTTAACCGAATGACGTCAGTGTAATGACGCAACGTAAACAAGTCCGCGTTCTGTCCATAGAATACGACGTCATCTGTGGTCATTTTCGAGCATAAAACATTACCTGATAAATAGAATACCAGGCTAGTGTATTTTGATATCAAGTTTATCAGGCTCGGCTCGGAAACGGTAGGAATTCCTCGTCAAGCCTCGGAATTCCTACGTGTTTCCTAGCCTTGCCTGATAAACTTAATATCAAAAGACACTAGCCTGGTATTCTCTATGTATTACTTGTAAGAAGTATAAAGAATGTTTCATTGATGGAATGGTGAACAATGCAGATCCACGTCAGACTGTACAGATGCACAGACTGATCTGGATCGACACTGGTCGCAAAATGCATAAGCCTCATTTCTGCAGTCACAGCCACATATACAGTCAGAATTCGTTACAACGGCATAGTTCGTCAGAGATGAATCTGCCGTTATAACGAATATGCCGTTATAACGAATATGCCGGTATAAAGAATCGGCGATTTTCTCCTCGCTATCAGACTGTCGTGATAATTCCGGTAATTGGAACATGTCGGTAATTGGTAACCACGCATTGTATCGACGCTATTTGCTGTCATTTTACATTAGCATTATCGGCGAGATATATACTTATTTGTCACCACATTGATAAAGCAATGCATATATACAAATTTATATCAAGGAAACAAACAAAATTCAAAGCTAATCCGGTATTTGACAAAGTCTAGGTTGCAGGCGAACCTGTTGTTAATTGTAGAGCGCGTGGTGAATACCGGATTATCTGTGAAATTGTTTCTTTATTGTTAGCAATTCGCAAACATGTGCATTTATAAAAGAAACACATATTTTAATAAACAGTTTGTTTTTAATTTACATGCTAAAATTTATAAAATTGCAAAGCAAAAACATGTAGAGTGGTTTCCCTTTAAATATTTACATGACGATTCGTCCCTATCTGAACTCGCCCCAGAGGCAATGCTACACGATAATATTTAAATTGTTCACGATTATGATATTTTTTTATTTACAATCTATCGGTCCTTGCTGGATTTAATCACTTGTAAATTTAGTTGCTAACTCTTCATTTCTTAATTGATGTTTGCAAAATAGTACATCACAGCAGGTGACAAGGTACCGACACGTTAATTGCCGCGATTTATGACAGCATGGTCGGGTTAATCAGCTGTGAAATTGTTTATTTGATATGGTCAGTGACTGGTTCCCGAATATCGGTTTACGGCACGTAATGCCGGATAACAGAGCTGGTACCAGCGACGCCGGGTACCAGCGATGCCGGGTACCGGCGCCGTTATCATGGTTATGACGACATTATATGGTCAGTGACTGGTTCCCGAATATCGGTTTCCGTAATGCCGGATAACAGAGCTGGGTCACAGCGCTGGTACCAGTGACGCCGGGTACCGGCGCCGTTATAACGCACATTAAATAAGACTTAAACTGTGTATTCGTTTGCGGGAATTCCCTGCCGGTGCCGGAAGCCGAATTTGCCGGTATATCGAGCAGATTAAAGAGCATGCCGATTGGTTTGGCGGCTTATTGTGCCGGGAGGCGAATATGCCGCTATAACGTGTGCCGCTGTAACGAATTCTGACTGTATACAGTAGACAAAGACATTTCCACATTCTTAAAAAAATAAACAAACAAGGAATCTGGCATGTCACAATAAACTTCATAAGCAGCATGATGTACAGACGGACAACCACTGACCAACTGACATATATTCTGACATATATTGGGATGATGACGGACAAAATGGACGGCATTGCCAACAATTGTAGCTCTCAACCATCCTACTTATCATCCCAGACACATACAAATGCAATTCGTTTCTAAGCACCATTAGTGATTACAAATATTTAACGGGAAAACGAAAACATGCAGAGCTCCAGATAAGGTGCGTATTGGCGTATTTTACGCACCTATTTTAGCAGAATACGCATTGGTAATCAAAAGTGTGAGTACAAAAACTCATAGCAATGTGAAAATACGCATTGATTTTCAAATTGAGTAAAGAAAATACTGTAATAAAGTTGAATTAGTTAAGCTGCAAAAAGCAAACAGTGTTTGCTTTTTGCAGCTTAACTAATTCAACTTTATTACAGTATTTTCTCTACAAGGGAATTTTTAAATTTGTTTTATTTTTTAAGATTTATTCCCTATTTAATAAGGAACTAGAAAAAGTCGATGGCGCGCCATCGCAATATACCCACTTTCCCCAAATGCTAAGTCCGAAAGGGGGAGGTAATCCATGATGGAGGGTCGGATAAAAAATCCGAATTCACTTTGCGCATCAGCACATCAAAACGAAGCTACGAACCAAATATCAGACGCGTAGGTATTAAGGTGAAAAAGTTTTTCGAGTTACAAGGAAAAAATGGGAAATTCTGAGTGCGAAAGGGGGAGATAATCCATGATGGAGGGTCGGATGAAAAATCCGAATTCACTTTGCGCATGTGCACATGATAACGAAGCTACATAGCAAATATGAGGCGCGTAGGTATGAAGCTGAAAATGTTTTTCGAGTTACAAGGAAAAAATGGGAAATTCTGAGTCGGAAAGGGGGAGGTAATCGATGATGGAGGGTCGGTTCAAAAATGGGGAATTCACTTTGGCATGTGCAACTGATAACGAAGCTACATAGCAAATATGGAAAAAGGCGGTTAAGGTTTAAATGAAGGTGAAAAAGTTTTTTGGAGGTTAAAAAGGAACCATGGGATTCTGAGTCCGGAAAGGGGGAAGGGTAATCAATGAAAAATTTTTGGAGGGGTTCGGGAATGAAAAAAATTTGAACGAATTCACATTTGCTGCATCTGCACATGATAACGAAGCTACATAGCAAATATGAGGCGGTAGGTATGAAGGTGAAAAAGTTTTTGAGTACAAGGATGGGATATGATCCGAAAGAGATAATCATGATGGAGGGTCGGATGAAAAATCCGAATTCAACTTTGCGCATTGAACGAATACAGCTACAAAATAGCAAAAAAAATAAATGAGCCGCGTAGGGTATATGAAGGTGAAAAATGATGAGTTACAAGGATTAAAAAATGGGAAAATTCGAGTCCGAAAGGGGGAGATAATCCATGATGGAGGGTTCGAGGATGGAAAAATCCGAATTCACTTTGCGCGCATCTGCACATGATAACGAAGCTACATAGCAAATATGAGGCGCGTAGGTATGAAGGTGAAAAAGTTTTTTGAGTTACAAGGAAAAAATGGGAAATTCTGAGTCCGAAAGGGGGAGATAATCCATGATGGAGGGTCGGATGAAAAATGCGAATTCACTTTGCGCATCTGCACATGATAACGAAGCTATACATAGCAAATATGAGGCGCGTAGGTATGAAGGTGAAAAAGTTTTTCGAGTTACAAGGAAAAAATGGGAAATTCTGAGTCCGAAAGGGGGAGATAATCCATGATGGAGGGTCGGATGCACACAACCAGGTACATGTATTGCCATCTGCTCATTTTCCATACTTGTCATATTTCTTACACGAGTTGGAGATTGATTCTCATGTTCTGCCAGTGTATGTTTAATTTGATAAATATTAAAGATTAACTAGATGGCGCCGTGGCCCGCATGTCGCGCCCGCCGAGGCTTTGATAGTATACCGAAAAACTAGAACCAAAAACTTTAACCCGGACGCTGATGTGCCGACTATATCACGCTGTCCGCAAGTGGGCGCATCAAAAACCGGATGGCAATATATTAACAGTGTCATCAGTAATGGAGATAATTTTCTTAAGAAATATTATGAATGTAAGAAGAACAAAAGATGAAAACATTTTTAATCCAGATCTATAATGATTAATTGGCCTCCTATATTTCATTGAACACCAGCACTGTCATCAAGACTCTGTCCCTGGCTGATCCCCATTCACTTTAATAAAGTCGAGTATTATACTCTCAATGTTCTCAGCCTTGCCATAATCAAAGTCTGGCACGATAATCTTCAACAGGTTCCAAATGTTTCCCTGTATGCTCTTGAGGCTTTGCTTTGTCTCGTCAAGTTCTCTCGATTTCTGTAACAGCAGCTGCTTCTTCTCCAGGTTTGACAGTTTCAACAGGTTAATCTCCTTTGGACCCGCGATTTTCACTATGGTCGGCACTGTCTGTGAACATTTATGAATCAACTCCTTTTTCACTTCCTTCACTACCTCTTTAGTGGATATACTCGTGTCTACCTTGGAACCTTTTTTCAACTGTTTGTCTAGCTGTTCTTTATCTGGTTTCACATCTTGACTAGTTGTGTCTTTCTTACCATTATTACAATTGTCTCCTCTGCAGTCCATGTCTGTATCTCGACTATCAGCGCTGACATCAGCGCCTGCATTATCGTCATCATCCATGTTGGCATCAGGATCATCCAGCGTGAGGTCAATAAGCTTCTCGGAGCCGACGTCGATGGGCAACATCTCGACGTAGTCGCCGTCCTCCGTCTTTATCTTCTTATGACCCGCCACCGTTGTCTCCGTCTCGTTCGTCTTCCTCTTCATGTGCGGCTTAGGTAGGGTACTACATACAGAGAGAACACCAGTAGTCGATTTCACCAAAATTGCAAAGCATACTTTAATATCTTGTTAAGTACACTCTGAAGGTGAAATTTTCAATTTATGGATAAATTTATTAATTTTTATTATACTGAATTTATTATAATATCCCAGCCATTTTGGCTGTGTTAATGTAATAAATTCAGTATAATAATACTGCATACATTTTGCAACATCAAATATATGCAGTCGTTAGTTTAAAAATTGCAAAGTATACTTATCTAGCAAAGTATACTTTGAGGGAGTAATCATTTATTTTTCCCGAAATTCATTATTTCATATAGAACTAACGACTGCATATATTTGATGATTAAAAGTATGCACAATTATTATACTGAATTTATTACATTATCACAGACAAAATGGCTGTGATAATGTAATAAATTCAGTATAATGAAAAATAATGTATCATTAAATTTAAAATTTCTCCCTCAAAGCATACTGGATAGGATAGGTTTGCCGAGGAATTCCTGTCATTTCCTAGCCAAACCCGACATCAAAAGACACTCGCATAAATTATGTTCTATTTATCAGGATATGACACATTTTGGATGCATCAGACACCCTGACATCATTTTGAGCAGTGTGTCTAAAAGTTCACTCATTTTGATCACTGTGTCAAAACATTTGCTCACTTTGATCACTATGTCGAAAATTCCAATAGCAGACCCGACAAAAATTTAGTGTGAAACATTAGTTAATATATTTAGAGCTGAACCCTATGAATCCAGTTTGCCAAACAATATTCACCAGCACAAGCTAGCCATAGGAAAGTACATACCTGCTCGGTGTGACAGCTGTGCTGCTAGTTCCCGCCATTATGTCCACCTTCTGTAGAAGATGCTGAATAAATAGAGAATATATGTAACGTATACCAGGCTGGGGTCTTTTGATACAGTGGAAACTCTTTAAACCGGACACCCTGGGTGGTTCCCCGGGTGTCCGGTTTTGAGAGATACCACTGTAATTCATGTACATGAGCTCTCCACAACAGATATTTGACTGTGACTGGAGAAATGGGGCTATGGGTTTTGCGACCAGTGTAGATCCAGTAGCCTATTTCATCAACATTGCAAAGTATACTTTTCTAGCAAAGTATACTTTGAGGGACAAATTTTCAATTTTAGGATAAATTTATTAATTTTTATTATACTGAATTTATTACATTATCACAGCCAAAATCTTTATCATGCTACAGAAAACAATAAACAGACCACAAATATAGCATATTTTCTTATTTTTCCATGAAAACACATCTTGGTATTTCATTAGAATCCAAGGAGACAATTCTAATGAAATACCATATGTGTTTTCATTTAGAAGCAAACTATGCAATAAGTGCGGTCTGCTGATATGTAAACAATAGTGTGATTCTATTTTACACAATTAAAATTTTGAAATACCAAATTGCCTCAGAAATGATGGAGTGACAATACTCAATTACTAATTACTTATCTGGAGCCCTGATAAACATGCAATACAAGTCTAGAAAAGACGCCAAAAAGTCCTACTGTTTACCCATAAAATGTGCAAGTGTGATGTTTTCATTGAAAGGAACATCTACTTGTCTATGTCGAATCATAATAAAGACAAATGTGGTTGTGACTGGAGAAATGGGGCTTATGGGCTTTGTGACCAGTGCAACTCCTGTAGCCTATTTCACCAACATTGCAAAGTATACTTACCTATACTTAAAGTATACTTTGAGGGAGAAATTTTCAATTTAAAGATAAATTTATTAATTTTTATTATACTGAATTTATTACATTATCACAGCCATTTTGGCTGTGATAATGTAATACATTTAGTTTCATAATTCTGCAAACTTTTATTCATCAAATATATGCAGTAGCTAGTCCTATATGAAATAATGCATTTTGGGAAAAATAAATGATTACTCCCTCAAAGTATACTTTGCTAGATAAGTATACTTGGCAATTTTGATGAAATCGGCTACAGATCAAATAGCACATTCCTGTAGCCTGATAATGATCTATTTTGCTTGTTAGAAGCATGACAGGTGTTTCACTGAAGGAATGGAAAATAGTTCAAATCCTGATCAGACTGTTCGGATGCACAGGCTAATCTGGATCTACACTAGTCGCAAAACCAATAAGCCCCATTTCTTCAGTCACAGCCACAAATTATAGCCAAAACTCCTCCTTGATTTGCAGGACTAGCTTGAAACCCTGAATGTCAAAGGTGAAAGTGAACGGGTTTAATGACCTAGCAATAGTTATGGTCATATACAGACCGGAGCAAAGTTTATAAAGTCTCATCAGACAGACCAGTGGGATGGAAATACTATGTAAGTATTTTTCACGCCCAGGATGAGGATTGAACTCATAACCAATGTAACTAGACTCACCTCTTAGCCATTTTGCTAGCTATTATCCAGGAGCAAACTTCTCATAAGCGTAAAAGCTTGTTTTCTAATCCAGTTTCAAACTAAGTATCACACGTATGTATATCACTTACCATATTGAAATAAACATTGTCTAGACTATACTCACCTCGGACTGTTCGTTGGAGACCTTCAATGACTCGGCCAATCGTAGCATGGCGGCACTCTTGTGCTCGATCTCCTTCTTCTGGTGTTCCAGATTGATGATTGTCTTCTTCTGTACTGCCAACTTCTCCTGGTACTGGTTCAGTTGCACCTTCGCATGTTCCAGGTCCGCCACAGTCGGCTTCCGGTCGCGAATGTTCGAACTCGTCACCTAGGGTTGTGAATTGAAGGGGTCTGTGGAAGAAGGGTCTAACTCCATGAAGGAGTTAGCAAAGTTAGCCCCTTTCTTCCACCAACCACTTAGGGATTTTCATGTGTCATGAGGTCTGTGTAATCGTCGGCTTCACGAATGTCAGCCAAACTGGTCACCTGGAGGTTGTAAATATTATAGACCAGTCTTATATATAGGTTATCCAACTCGTCACCTGGAGGGTGTAAATATTATAGACCAGTCTTATATATAGGTTATCAAACTCGTCACCTGGAGGGTGTAAATATTATAGACCAGTCTTATATATAGGTTATCCAACTCGTCACCTGGAGGGTGTAAATATTATAGACCAGTCTTATATATAGGTTATCCAACTCGTCACCTGGAGGGTGTAAATATTATAGACCAGTCTTATATATAGGTTATCAAAACTCGTCACCTGGAGGGTGTAAATATTATAGACCAGTCTTATATATAGGTTATCCAACTCGTCACCTGGAGGGCGTAAATATTATAGACCAGTCTTATATATAGGTTATCAAACTCGTCACATGGGGGATGTGGAACGGGTGTGAATTGAAGGGGTCTGTGGAAGAAGGGGCTAACTCCATGATAGAGAAGCATTAGAGAAGGCATTTGTGAAGGCAATGTTATGTTGGTGAATGCAATAAGATTTTCACCTTGACCTCTGGTTAGAGGAGGTCTGAGGGTCGTGACTGGCATGGCATGATAGAGAACCATTAGAGGAAGGCATGTGTGAAATATCAAGAAGTCGTATGATAGGAAACAAAATTCTCCCAATGTTAAGATTGTGAATGCACTAAGACCTTGACCTTGGGATAGGTAGGGGTCTGAGGGTCCGAGGGTCACGCATTTGGCATGGCATGATAGAGCCATTAGAAGACATGTGTGTAATATGAAGAACAGAAATTACAACAAATTACCCGCAAATGTTAAATTTGTGAAAGCACTAAGATTGTGACATTAACCTTGGGGTTAGCGGGGGTCTGATGGTTGTGGATTTGGCACGGCATGATACAAAACCATTAGAGGAAGACATGTGTGCAATATCAAGAAATGGCGTGATAGGAAACAGGGGGCCGTTTCACTGAACTTTGTACAACTAAAATGTTCGCAAGTGCAAATTTAGGATCGTCTGGAAATTTCAATGGATGGATGCTCAATAAATGTAAATCCAATAATCGTTTACAAGAAAATATTGTTAATGTGAAATTTACATAATTTTGCACTTACAAACATTTTAGTTGTACAAAGTTGAGTGAAACGGCCCCCTGAAATTATAACAAATTTCCCCCAATGTTAAGTGTTCAGATTTTTGAAGACCCACAGACAGACGGACAGATGAACAGACACTAATTACGACACCAGGGGTATGGCATAAGCACTCCTTCCTTTGGAAGGCGTGCTAAAACTCACATGCTATCACATACCAGTTCCTCGGATTGTCGGTGTATTTCCCGCTCTTTGATGTGCAGTAATTTTTCCTTCTGGGCCAGCAGCCTCTCCTTCTCCACGATCTTCTGGGCCTAGATACAGAATGAGGGATCGTAGCTAGTTATCTCCCATTTAATTTAGTTATAGAAATTTGGTCCAAATTGTGTAGTTTACGGCCTTATTGCTTGTAAAAAAGGCGAATGTATCATGATTTGCTATGCAAACGAGCAATTATAGTGTGTTCGACTAGTATTGATCCAGATCATCCTTCATATCTGCACAATCTGATCCGGGACTGTATTATTTGCCAGATTCATATTTTCACACTTATTAATGTTATTACGCAGTGTAGACCCAGATGTGCAGTCTGGTCTGGGACTACTCTAAGAAACAAACGTTGCAATACAGCATAGGACCCGATTTCTGTAAATAGATTTGCAAAGGGAAGTAACTACTGTCTGTTCCACGTTTTGCTGCCGATGAACTTCTGGCAATTAAGCACATTAAATCTTAAAAATATTTAAATGTAAGTACAAAAAGTCGCCGTACAGATTTTTTTTATTTCATGAAATTCCATCGAATATTAATTTTATTGCGAAAAACAATTTTCCTATGGGAATTTAAAGGTACATGCCCACTTAGTAGGCACAGGCTGTTCTTTATAGGAATTAAATAAGTGTATAATTGTGTCACTCTTCCACAAGTTCTAAAAATTACAAGTGCGCACTATAAGTTATAATCATTTTAGTAATATTTATTTTACTGATAGTGACTCGCGGTGGTATCAGGCTACTTTCATATGCAAATGAGGCATGATAGGTTTTAATTATTTATACTAATTAAATGCGTCACCTGAAAAAATAATATTTTCAACAGACTATCAAGTATGATCATTGCACATCAAAAAATAAATACAAACAAGAGCTGTAAGAGAACAGCATAGCTCGATTACGAGGGTTGTCGATGTACACATAGCTTGACAAACAAGGTGGCCGTGGCCTGCATAAAAACCTTAACCAAGGTTGACTGAAAACCTTAACCAAGGGAAATTAAGTAAGTAATTCAAGGTTAAATGTCAGATATAGGTCAGGGGTTATTGATGTACATCACTAGGAGATGAAGTTTTCCAAGTATGGTTGCTGTAGGCCCAGGAGTTTTCCATATACAAACAAGCTTGACTAAAAACCTTAACCAAGGGGAAATAACTAAGTAATCCAAGGGTAAAAGTAGGTCAAGGTCAAATATAGGTTAGGGATTATTGATGTACATCACTAGGCGATGAAGTTGTCCCAGTATGGTTGCTGTAGGCCCATGAGTATTCCATATACAAGCTTGACTGCAAACCTTAACTAAGTTTGAGTACACACCTTAACCAAGGGGAAATAACTAAGTAATGCAAGGTTAAATGTAGGTGAAGGTAAAATATAGGTCAGTGGTTATTGATGTACATCCCTATGAGAAAAAGTTATCCAAGTATGGTGTCTGTATGCACAATAGTATTCAATCTACAAGCTTGACTAAAAACCTTAACCAAGGGGAATTAACTAAGTGATTCAAGAGGAATGTAGGTCAAGGTCAAATATAGATCAGGGGTTATTGATGTACATCCCTATGAGAAAAGGTTGTCCAAGTATGGTGTCTGTATGCACAATAGTATTCCATGTCAGGGCTTCTAAAATTTCAGAATGCCAGGTCCAGAGTCCAGACATAACACTGTCGGCCATTGTCGGAGCACCTGATATACAACTGTCACAATTACCACGCGTGTGTTAAGAAAATCTCGATACTAGGAGAAACTGAATACACAGCGAGTTGTTGCACACGGGTTTAACACGGATATGGCCCGCAGATATGTGTCATACAATGGACATTACTTGATGGTCAAAAACGGTAAATTTACAAGGTTTATAGCGAAATAGCAGCCGACTGGCAATTTTTCTCGGACCGATTTTTAAGACTAGTTTTTAAATCTCAATCGGTCTGAGAGTTTAAAAATCGGTCCAGAATCGGTAAACTGAAAATTTTAGAAGCCCTGTTCCATGTACAAGCTGGACTAAAAACCTTAACCAAGGTTGACTAAAGACCTATACCAAGGGGAATTAACTAAGTAATTCAAGGTTAAATGTAGGTCAAGGTCAAATATAGGTCAGGGGTTGTTGATGTACATCACTAGGAGATGAAGTTGTCCAAGTATGGTGGGTGTAGGGCCAGGAGTATTCCATATACAAACAAGAAATGCGTCTGTCGAACGCGGATGCCACCTGCAGCATATTTGAGAAACTGTGACAAAGTGGTTAAGTCATTTAAGTAACCTGGTGAAGGTCAAAAGGTGAAGGTCATATAAATTACGAAAAGGCAGTTGTGGCACACATACCAATGAAAGAAGTGTTGAAGTATTGAAGCGATTAAGCAACTTATGTAGATGATATGGCCAGTTTGAGAAACTGTGACGAACTGGTTAACCAAAATTGTTAAGTCATTTAAGTAACCTGGTGAAGGTCAAAAGGCGAAGGTCATATAAATTATGAAAAGGCAGGTGTGGCACACATACCAATGAATGAAGTGTTGAAGTATTGAAGCGATTAAGCAACTTATGTAGTGATATGGCCAGTTTGAGAAACTGTGACGAACTGGTTAACCAAAATTGTTAAGTCATTTAAGTAACCTGGTGAAGGTCAAAAGGCGAAGGTCATATACATTATGAAAAGGCAGGTGTGGCACACATACCAATGAATGAAGTGTTGAAGTATTGAAGCGATTAAGCAACTTATGTAGATGATATGGCCAGTTTGAGAAACTGTGACGAACTGGTTAACCAAAATTGTTAAGTCATTTAAGTAACCTGGTGAAGGTCAAAAGGCGAAGGTCATATAAATTATGAAAAGGCAGGTGTGGCACACATACCAATGAATGAAGTGTTGAAGTATTGAAGCGATTAAGCAACTTATGTAGATGCTATGGCCAGTTTGAGAAACTGTGACAAAGTGGTTAACCGAAAAGTGTGACGGACGGACGGACGGACGGACGGGACGGACGGACGGACGGACAGTCAAAACACTATATGCTACCCGTTTCTTCGAAACCCGGTGGCATAAAAAGTTATCCAAGAATGGTGTCTGTATGCACAATAGTATTTAATATACAAGCTTGACTAAACACCTTAACCAAGGTTGACTAAAAACCTTAACCAAGGAGAATTAACTAAGTAATTCAAGAGGAAATGTAGGTCAAGGTCAAATATAGATCAGGGGTTATTGATGTACATCCCTATGAGAAAAGGTTGTCCAAGTATGGTGTCTGTATGCACAATAGTATTCCATGTCAGGGCTTCTAAAATTTCAGAATGTCAATCGGTCCAGAGTCCAGACGTAACACTGTCGGCCATTGTCGGAGCACCTGATATACACCTGTCCCAATTACCACGCGTGTGTTAAGAAAAATCGATACTAGGAGAAACTGAATACACAACGAGTTGAAGTATTGAAGCGATTAAGCAACTTATGTAGATGATATGGCCAGTTTGAGAAACTGTGACGAACTGGTTAACCAAAATTGTTAAGTCATTTAAGTAACCTGGTGAAGGTCAAAAGGCGAAGGTCATATAAATTATGAAAAGGCAGGTGTGGCACACATACCAATGAATGAAGTGTTGAAGTATTGAAGCGATTAAGCAACTTATGTAGATGCTATGGCCAGTTTGAGAAACTGTGACAAAATGGTTAACCGAAAAGTGTGACGGACGGAGTGACGGACGGACGGACGGACGGACGGACAGTCAAAACACTATATGCTACCCGTTTCTTCGAAACCCGGTGGCATAAAAAGTTATCCAAGAATGGTGTCTGTATGCACAATAGTATTCAATCTACAAGCTTGACTAAAAACCTTAACCAAGGTTGACTAAAAACCTTAACCAAGGGGAATTAACTAAGTAATTCAAGAGGAAATGTAGGTCAAGGTCAAATATAGATCAGCGGTTATTGATGTACATCCCTATGAGAAAAGGTTGTCCAAGTATGGTGTCTGTATGCACAATAGTATTCCATGTCAGGGCTTCTAAAATTTCAGAATGTCAATCGGTCCAGAGTCCAGACGTAACACTGTCGGCCATTGTCGGAGCACCTAATATACACCTGTCCCAATTACCACGCGTGTGTTAAGAAAAATCGATACTAGGAGAAACTGAATACACAACGAGTTGTTGCACACTGGTTTAACACGGATATGGCCCGCAGATATGTGTCATAAAATGGACATTACTTGGTGGTCAAAAACGGTAAATTTACAAGGTTTATAGCGAAATAGCAGCCGACTGGCAATTTTTATCGGACCGATTTTTAAGACAAGTTTTCAAATCTCAATCGGTCTGAGAGTTTAAAAATCGGTCCAGAACCGGTAAACTGAAAATTTTAGAAGCCCTGTTCCATGTACAAGCTGGACTAAAAACCTTAACCATGGTTGACTAAAAACCTTAACCAAGGGGAATTAACTAAGTAATTCAAGGTTAAATGTAGGTCAAGGTCAAATATAGGTCAGGGTTGTTGATGTACATCACTAGGAGATGAAGTTGTCCAAGTATGGTGGGTGTAGGGCCAGGAGTATTCCATATACAAGCTTGACTAAAAACCTTAAACAAGGCGTGACGGTGACGCGGACGCGACTACATAAGCTCTCACTTTAGTCGAGCTAAAAATAAATAGTAATGTCCGTTAGCATTTTAAGGAAACACGGTTATCGCTCCTGATATCAGTCTGGAAATGTTCGTCTGCTGATATAATATGTATAATAATGTCAATGAATACCTGGGGTAATGGTGAATGAATGTTTATTTTGCCAGAAAATCTCAGCTATCTCGCCAGGTTTCGGAGTCAATTTCAAAATTTATTTGTTTTTCGACTCTTCCTGTAACTCCTTCAGCTCATTTTCCCCCATCTTAATTTTTGTTCTCACAATAAAATCAATATTTGATGGCATTTCATCAAATAAAACAAGAGTACCGAAGGTCACAATATATGCCCGTCGAGGCAAGGCCAGTCAACAAGGGGGGATAACTCGCTGAAAAACCAATATGGTTCATCTTAATGTGAAAAACATGTATACTGAATTAGGTTAAGATCAGTCAAGTAGAATTTGAGTTATTGTGCGGACAAGGATACAGAGTGCAAAAATTTAAATCGCCGCCAAGGGAATAAAAGTCATCGGAAAATTTTCAAAATCAATAGGCTTCCTCGTCTTGCCGTGATTAACATGTAACTGAATTTGGTTACGATCAATGAAGTAGAACTTGAGTTATTGCCTGGACAAGGATACAGAGTGCGAAAAATAAAAATGGCTGCCAAGGGGAGATAAGTCATCAGAAATTTTTGAAAATCAATAGGCTTCTTCGTCTTGCCGTGATAAACATGTATACCGAATCAGGTTACAATCCGTCAAGTAGACCTCTAGTTATTGCGTGGACAAGCTGTGTCCACCCGCCAGCCCACCGCCTGTACAAGGTGAATACATAATACGTCCCGCTTTTTAAAACGGGCGTATAAAAATGGCCAATGAAAATAGATGTTATCTCCGTGTATTTTCAAAAGCTAACAAGGCAAACAACACTTACCTCATTCATTTTGGTTTGTTTCCTTTTCTCTTCCCTGTAATACCAACACAAAATAATATACACAAAATCCTATCACTATAGCAATTCAAATATTTTTCAAAACAAGGAAAGACTAAATATTCATGGATTTCTGCAATAGTGAGCTAATGGACAATTTAACCCTTAGACCGCTACACACAACAATTGACGTCTGCTGTTGCTTTTATATCTTGCCTTATTTCTCAATAAAAAACATGGTTCGACAGCATTTCAGAATCATTTCAAATGGAAATGATTCTGAAGTGCTGTCAAAGCATGTTGTAAATTATTCTAAACTGCTGTCAAAGCATGTTTTTGATGATAACAAGAATTCCGCGGAATCAAATGTCTCGCCTTGTCCCGCCGCCTTGACCTCGAGCCTGGGCCAGAAAGCAATTTTCACTGGCCCGAACATATTATTGACTAGTGAGCTATAGAATATCAGATTATATTCTATGGCTCACTAGTCAATAATTGTTTTAGTATATGATAATAGTCGGTATATAGCACTTACGACCTTATGCTACTAGACAAAAATGGAAAAAGAATTTGAAAAAAAAACAAGAAACGAGGCCACGAAGGCTAGGTTTTTTCCAAGCATAGACACTTGGATAACATAATTATACCCACTTTTTGTAGACTAGATGGCTGTGGCCTGCATGTCGCGCCTTGGGGCGAGGCATGGACACTAAAAAAAGAGATATAGTAGATGGTAAAACATTAACCGGACACACGGACGGACGGACGGACGGACGGACGGACGGACGTATGCCAAATGCCGACTATATCGCACTTTCCGCAAGTGGGCGCGACAATGATGATAAACACCCATGTGAAGTATCAAGGTAATGGGTGAAGCAGTTGCAGAGATATAGTACACAAAAAATCAAAGTAATTTGACCTTGACATTGGGCACAGGGGCCGCACGGTTGGGGGGTAGAATGAAAATATGGATGATGATAAACACCCATGTAAAGTTTCAAGGTAATGGGCGAAGCAGTTGCAGAGATATACCGTATTTAGCCGTGTATTACGCCCATTTTGTCAGCCCCATTTTTAATCCAGAAGTCACCCTGCGCGTTATAAGTAGGAACATAAATTTCAAACATTTTTTCCAACTGATTTCTGCCAGTTTTACGCAAACAAAACAAGCCCGGAAACGGAAATATCAATTTTTGACAGGTGTCCGCTATGACGTTGAAATACGCATAGTGTGAAACAAGAGAAAAGGAATCAATCGATATGAATGGGTGCGGTAAGTATAGATTGATGGTAAATTGGTATATTTTGGGATTTAATATAGCCAGGCTCGTAACATAAGAGGCTACGTGTATTAGAGGAAATTTACGTGTTTTCTGTATTTACGCTGTGTACGATCTCATATCGGTCAAATGTTGCCTGTCGGGTATTGTTTGGTTGTACATTTTCAAAGTGACGTCACAACGTCTGCCATTCTGTGAATAATTAATGAGGACAGATCATCTCAATCCCATAAGCGCTTAATGTAAGATTTTAGATGCTAAATCAAGCGTCGCGCACATTCAGATCGCATTCGGTAACACTCGGTAATGGTCGTTTTTCGTTGCTAGGTGCCGACTGACTGTGTTACTATTTTTGTAAAGTATTGACAAGTATTCACGCATCAATACCTTATGACATGTGCGACCAGCATAGCCCCAGATTCATCTGCGCATACACTGATATGGGGCTATGCTGGAATGTCGTGTATTCAGGTAGTACCTATCATGGCTATGTATATTGTTAAACCTAATCAATAATTTTTTTTTATTTTTTTTTCTTGCGCGCTATACACGCGAACTATTTTTTTCCCTGATTTTTCCCCCCAAAATATAGATGCGCGTTGTACACCAGTGCGCGCAATACACAGCTAAATACGGTAGTATAACGAAAAACTTTAACCAAAAAACTTTAACCAGACGTACGTTAAAAAGTTAACGTTGAAAATGGCTAAGTCAATTACGTAGAAATAATAGGTGAAGGTAAAAAAAATGGTCATATGTTGGATAGTTGTATGTGGTGGGCACCCCTTGGTTATGAAGCTGTGAAAGTTTGGTGGTCCTAGGTGGTACAGTACCAAAGAAATGGACTTAAACACGAAAACTTAACATTGTAAACACGAAAAGTTAACATTGACTGCGCGGAAAAAATGAGTCAAGTTCAAAAAGGTAACATGTTGGATAGTGATATGTGGTGGGCACCCCTTGGTTATGAAGCTGTGAAAGTTTGTTGGTCCTATGTGTTGCAGTAACAAAGAAATGGACTGAAACACAAAAACTTAACATTGATTGTGGACGCCGCCCGCCCGCCTGGCTTTCGCCAATCCAATAGCGTGGATTTTTTTCCCAAAAAAACCTGGCTAAAAATGGAAAAAAAGTTTAAAAAACAAGTTTAAAAATTAACAAAACTAGATTGGTCAGTAAGCGAGGCTTACGGAATACCCCCCGCGTGGGCCCAGGTACCCCTAAAATATGTAAAAATTTCCAAGTGTGTGGGCTTGTGACCTTGACTCTGGGATTAGCGCGAGCGGCATGAACGTGAATTTGTCACAGGGTGGTAGAGGTCCATTGGAGCAATGAGTGTGTGAAATGTGAAGCAGATCCGAGCAAGGAAATAGAAGTTATAACCGATTTCTCTGATGTTAAGTTTTGTAAAGAGACTACCGTATAACCTCGAATTAACGCCCCCGGTGGGGAGCGTTTATTAGCCAGTAAAAAAAAAAAAAATTAACCAAGGACCACCAATTTCAAACACAAATAAGGATTTAAAGATTATTTGTGTTTGAAATTGGCGGTCAGTGGTAAAAAAAGTTTTTTTATTTTTATTTGGCGTTTATTAGCCAGTAAAAAAAAAAAAAGAAAAAGAAAAAAAAGAAATAAATTTTTACCAAGGACCGCCAATTTCAAACACAAATAAGGATTTAAGGATTATTTGTGTTTGAAATTGGCGGTCATTGGTAAAAAAAAATTATTATTATTTTTTTTGGGGGGATGGGGGGGGGGGGGGGGGGGGGGGCGTTTATTAGCAGGGGGGCGTTAATTCGAGGTTATACGGTATGTATGTGACGTTGACCTCGAGATCAGTGGGGATTTGTCACAGCATATGAAATATTAAGTATTTTCAATGAAAGAAATAGAAGTTATAACATATTTCTCTGATGTTAAGTTTTGTAAAGAGACTAAGTATTTGACCTTGACCTTGGGATCAGCGGGGGTTGGACGGTCGTGGATTTGGCACAGCATGGTAGTAGAGCCTTACAGGAATGCATGTGTGAAATATTAAGCATTTTAGATGAAGGAAATAGAAGTTAGAACAATATTTCTCTGATGTTAAGTTTTGTAAAGAGACTAAGTATTTGACCTTGACCTTGGTATCAGCGGGGGTTGGATGGTCGTGGATTTGGCACAGCATGGTAGTAGAGCCTTACAGGAATGCATGTTTGAAATATTAAGCATTTTAGATGAAGGAAATAGAAGTTATAACAATATTTCTCTGATGTTAAGTTTTGTAAAGAGACTAAGTATTTGACCTTGACCTTGGGATCAGCGGGGGTTGGATGGTCGTGGATTTGGCACAGCATGGTAGTAGAGCCTTACAGGAATGCAGTGTGTGGATTAAGCATTTTAGATGAAGGAAATAGAAGTTATAACAATATTTCTCTGATGTTAAGTTTTGTAAAGAGACTAGTATTTGACCTTGACCTTGGGATCTTGCGGGGGTTGGACGGTCGTGGATTTGGCACAGCATGGTAGTAGAGCCTTACAGGAATGCATGTGTGAAATATTAAGCATTTTAGATGAAGGAAATAGAAGTTATAACAATATTTCTCTGATGTTAAGTTTTACGGATAAGTATTTGACCTTGACCTTGGGATGCGTGGACGGTCGTTTGGACCTTTGCACAGCATTGGTAATAGACCTTCAGGAATTCGGGGGTTGGTAAATATCAAGCTTTTAGATGAAGGAAATAGAAGTTATCAATATTTCCTGAGAATAGTAAGTAGAGAGCTCATTTAGGCAGTTACTGAACTGTGTGATAAGCATTTCGATGAAGGAAATGAAGTTATAACATGATGTTTAGTTTTGTAAAGACTAAGTAGCCTTGACCTTGGGAGCGGGGGTTGGAGGTCGTGGATTTGGCAAGCAGGTGTAGAGCCTTACAGGATGCATGTGTGAAATATTAAGCTTTTAGAAAAATAGAATTAAACTAATATTTCTATCATGATCTTATGTAAGTAGAGGACTAAGTATTTGACCTTGGACCTTGGGATCTTGCGCGGGGGTTGGACGGTCGTGGATTTGGCACAGCATGGTAATAGAGCCTTACAGGAATTCATGTGTGAAATATCAAGCACTTTAGATGAAGGAATAGAAGTTATAACAATATTTCTCTGATGTTAAGTTTTGTAGACTAAGTATTTGACCTTGACTTGGGATCAGGGGGGGTTTGGATGGTCATGGATTTGGCACAGCATGGTAGTTAGAGCCTTACAGGAATGCATGTGTGAAATATAAGCATTTTAAGATGAAGGAAATAGAAGTTATAACAATATTTCTCTGATGTTAAGTTTTGTAAAGAGACTAAGTATTTGACCTTGACCTTGGGACCTATGCGGGGGGTTGGACGGTCGTGGATTTGGCACAGCATGTAGAGTAGAGCCTTACAGGATGCATGTGTGAAATATTAAGAATTTTAGATGAAGGAAATAGAAGTTATAACAATATTCTCTGATGTTAAGTTTACGGACTAAGTATTTGACCTTGACCTTGGGATCTGCGGGGGATGGACGGTCGTTGGATTTGGCACAGCATGGTAGTAGAGCCTTACAGGAATGCATGTGTGAAATATCAAGCATTTTAGATGAAGGAAATAGAGTTATAACAATATTTCTCTGATGTTAAGTTTACGCGGACGCACGGACGCACGGACGTTCTTACGAGAGCTACATTGTGAGGTTATTTCCTTTGATGTTTCACTGTGGGGTTAACCTCACAAGTAGCAACTTATTCATTTTCTTCCTTAACGATTCTCTTACGGAATAAATCGCAATATTGCAAATGAGTAGCATTAGTTAATTATATTTGAAAAACAGGTCCAAGTGTAAATAGGGCGGTGGGTGGGTAAGCACAAACAATAGAACTACAAAGTAGCTCTCGAAGTCGGACGGACGGAGGACGGAACGGACGAACTTCCATTTCGACCTTAGTATTGCTATATAAAAGATCAAAGGAAATAACCCGTAAGACACAATAGGCTTCGGGGTACGATTAGTTCCATTGTGTTCTAACCCTAACCCATTGTCTTAGACCACGCCCCTTACCCCATAAGTACCCTAATGTGTGCCCGCACGGACGCACGCACGGACGGACAACCTGACTCCAGTATACCCCCCCACAACGAGAATAATGCTCGCTACTGGAGCCCAGAATTTTTATAATAGTCCTATATTTATCTACATATCATATCTGCACAGGTCCACATATTGCCACAATATTGTAACACAGTTTACGGAAATGTAATACCCAGGTATAATAATTTACCTGTATAAATTACCTGTAATAATTTAGCTGGACATTTAGTGGTCAAGCTGGAAATTTGCACATGCTTGCACATGCAGAAGCGTTCAACTGGAGAAGGCTATTGTTCTCTCTACAGGTAAGGTGTACAGAGCGCACGAGAAAACGGGTCTTCATGCATTAATGTTCAGTTTGTAGCATAGAAAGAAATAGTGTTTGACATTGACCCTGGAATTTTTTTTAATAGTCCTATATTCATCTACATATCATAGTAAAGGTATGTATAAAGTTTGATGACTGTAGCTGATAAGGTGTTGAAGTAATGACCGTAACACGAAAACTTAACATTGAATGATGACGCCGCCGACGCCGCCAACGCCGCCAACGCCGCCGACGCCGCCGCCGCCGACGCCGCCGACGCCACCGACGACGACGCCGGAAAAGCAAAACCTACGTCTCGCTTTCCACTTCGCGGGCGAGACAAAAATGGCAAACAGAAAATAAACAGCAGACGACAAGAAATTAAGATAGCAGTGTAAGGGTTATTAGTGCAAGTAATTTAGAACAAGGGTATAGCTATTACGAGGCTGTCCCCTTGCTGGTTACCTTGATAATAATAAAATAAAATCTTCAACACATTTGCCCTAATATAAACAAGGTGAACAAGTCTTCAGTGAACTCGACCTTGGACAGTCGGACGTGGGTCGTATGCCACATGCAACATTTCTTGAATAAATCAGAAAGTATGGTGAATACGTACATCTGTCTCTTGTAAGTTTTGGAGTATGTCGCCTGTAAGGCTTCATCTTCGTCTTCCGGCTCCTCCTCAAACTCACAACGACTGTAAAATGATTGATTGCTTATGTGATTGCTTAATTGTTTTACTAATTGGTTGATTGATTGATGATTTGATTGAGTGACTGATTAATTGAATAACTGATTGATTGACCCTTCAGTCAATATCTACACATGTCAGAAGAGTGAATAAATTACTATGTAGAAAATGTTCCGGACACAATTCAATCTACAGATCACACTATGCCCCGAAAATTGTTGGTAAAGGATAAAAAACATTTAACCCTTTCAACACTAGGGACCTCTTTCCTAATATCTGCAACCATTTGTGGATATCTTTTAATATTTACAAAATAAGTATCCCCTTTTCTGCATAAAGCAAAAGTCTCAAACTAAATAGGAAATAGTCCATGTTAGTGAAAGGGTTAATACAGTCATCTTCTACAATAAGCAGAGGTTAATGTGGACTGTTGTTAGGTACTGAAGGCAGAGCTCCAGTTAAGGTGCGTAATTTGGAGGTAAATTTCTTATTTCTCCATCAAAAATGGCAAGTTGGGAGTGCGGGAATGGGAATGACACGATTCTAAAGGACTCCCAACTTGCCATTTTTGATGAAGAAATAACAAACTTTCACCCCAAGTTGGTCAAAGTAGATTGGTCAGTAAGTGAGGTTTACGGAATACCCCCCGCGTGGGCCCAGGTACCCCTAAAATATGTACAAATTTCCAAGTGTGTGGGCTTGTGACCTTGACTCTGGGATTAGCGCGAGCGGCATGAACGTGAATTTGTCACAGTGGGGGGGGGGGGGGTAGGGCGTTTATTAGGAGGGGGGCGTTAATTCGAGGTTATACGGTATGTATGTGACGTTGACCTCGAGATCAGCGGGGATTTGTCACAGCATATGAAATATTAAGTATTTTCAATGAAAGAAATAGAAGTTATAACATATTTCTCTGATGTTAAGTTTTGTAAAGAGACTAAGTATGTGACCTTGACCTTGGGATCAGCGGGGGTTGGACAGTCGTAGATTTGTCACAGCATGATAGTACAACCTTAGAGGAATGCACAAGTGAAATAATAAGAATTTTCAATGAAGGAAATAGAAGTTATAACTTATTTCTCTGATGTTAAGTTTTGTAAAGAGACTAAGTATTTGACCTTGACATTGGGATCAGCGGGGGTTGGACAGTCGTAGATTTGTCACAGCATGATAGTACAACCTTAGAGGAATGCACAAGTGAAATAATAAGAATTTCAATGAAGGAAATAGAAGTTATAATTATTTCTCTGATGTTAAGTTTTGTAAAGAGACTAAGTATTTGACCTTGACATTGGGTCATTTCGCTTGGACAGTCATGGATTTGGCACAGCATGGTATTAGAGCCTTACGGAATGCATGTGTGAAATATTAAGAATTTTAGATGAAGGAAATAGAAGTTATAAGAATATTTCTCTGATGTTAAGTTTTGTAAAGAGACTAAGTATTTGACCTTGACCTTGGGATCTGCGGGGGTTGGACGGTCGTGGATTTGGCACAGCATGGTAGTAGAGCCTTACAGGAAGCATGTGTGAAATATTAAGAATTTTAGATGAAGGAAATAGAAGTTATAACAATATTTCTCTGATGTTAAGTTTTGTAAAAGAGACTAAGTATTTGACCTTGACCTTGGGAATCTGCGGGGGTTGGACGGTCGTGGATTTGGCACAGCATGGTAGTGAGCCTTACAGGAATGCATGTGTGAAATATTAAGACATTTTAGATAAGGAAATAGAAGTTATAACAATATTTCTGTATGTTAAGTTTTGTAAAGAGACTAAGTATTTGACCTTGACCTTGGGATCTGCGGGGGTTGGACGGTCGTGGATTTGGCACAGCATGGTAGTAGAGCCTTACAGGAATGCATGTGTGAAATATTAAGAATTTAGATGAGGAAATAGAAGTTAATAACAATATCTGATGTTAAGTTTTGTAAAGAGACTAAGTATTTGACCTTGACCTTGGGATCTGCGGGGGTTGGACGGTCGTGGATTTGGCAGCATGGTAGTAGAGCCTTACAGGAATGCATGTGTGAAATATTAAGCATTTTAGATGAAGGAAATAGAAGTTATAACAATATTTCTCTGATGTTAAGTTTTGTAAAGAGACTAAGTATTTGACCTTGACCTTGGGATCTGCGGGGGTTGGACGGTCGTGGATTTGGCACAGCATGGTAGTAGAGCCTTACAGGAATGCATGTGTGAAATATTAAGCATTTTAGATGAAGGAAATAGAAGTTATAACAATATTTCTCTGATGTTAAGTTTTGTAAAGAGACTAAGTATTTGACCTTGACCTTGGGATCTGCGGGGGTTGGACGGTCGTGGATTTGGCACAGCATGGTAGTAGAGCCTTACAGGAATGCATGTGTGAAATATTAAGCATTTTAGATGAAGGAAATAGAAGTTATAACAATAATTCTCTGATGTTAAGTTTTGAAAGAGATAAGTATTTGACCTTGACCTTGGGATCTGCGGGGGTTGGACGGTCGTGGATTTGGCACAGCTGGTAGTAGCCTTACAGGAATGCATGTGTGAAATATTAAGCTTTTAGATGAAGGAAATAGAAGTTATAACAATATTTCTCTGATGTTAAGTTTTGTAAAGAGACTAAGTATTTGACCTTGACCCTTGGGATCTGCGGGGGTTGGACGGTCGTGGATTTGGCACAGCATGGTAGTAGAGCCTTCAGGAATGCATGTGTGAAATATTAAGCATTTAGATAAGGAAATAGAAGTTATAACAATATTTCTCTGATGTTAAGTTTTGTAAAGAGATAAGTATTTAGACCTTGACCTTGGGATCTGCGGGGGTGGACGGTCGTGGATTTGGCACAGCATTGTAGTAGAGCCTTACAGGAAGCATGTGTGAATATTAAGCATTTTAGATGAATAAATAGAAGTTATAATATTTCTCTGAGTTAAGTTTTGTAAAGAGACTAAGTATTTGACCTTGACCTTGGGATCTGCGGGGGTTGGACGGTCGTGGATTTGGCACAGCATGGTAGTAGAGCCTTACAGGAAATGCATGTGTGAAATATTAAGCATTTTAGATGAAGGAAATAGAAGTTATAACAATATTTCTCTGATGTTAAGTTTACGGACTAAGTATTTGACCTTGACCTTGGGATCTGCGGGGGTTGGACGGTCGTGGATTTGGCACAGCATGGTAGTAGAGTCTTACAGGAATGCATGTGTGAAATATTAAGCATTTTAGATGAAGGAATTAGAAGTTATAACAATATTTCTCTGATGTTAAGTTTTGTAAAGAGACTAAGTATTTGACCTTGACCTTGGGATCTGCGGGGGTTGGACGGTCGTGGATTTGGCACAGCATGGTAGTAGAGTCTTACAGGAATGCATGTGTGAAATATCAAGCATTTTAGATGAAGGAAATAGAAGTTATAACAATATTTCTCTGATGTTAAGTTTACGGACGCACGGACGGACGGAGGCACGCACGGACGGACGCACGTTCTTACAGTACTATACTTATGTGACTTATCACATGTTAAATATTAGCCACATAAAACGATTTTTAGCCACATAAAAGGATTTTTTAGGTGGCTAATTGTAACCAACCCTATCCTTTACCAAGTCCATAACCCTGTGGGGCTAGCCACATAAGTACCCTAATGTGTGCCCGGACGGACGGACGTTCTTACGAGAGCTACATTGTGAGGTTATTTCCTTTGATGTTTACACTGTGGGGTTAACCTCACAATGTAGCAACTTATTCCGTTATTTTCTTCCTTAACACAGCAACCTCACAATGTAGCTCTCGTAATTACGGACGGACGGACGGACGGACGGACGGACGGACAACCTGACTCCAGTATACCCCCCCACAACTCGTTGCGGGGGGTATAATTACGCACCTTAACTGGAGCTCTGACTGAAGGTTGTACCTGGATTCTATACATTCAAGCTTAATAAACCACAAACCCACCGTTCAAACAGTTTGGCCCAAGGCCTTTGTCAAGGAATTTGTCAAGTAGTTTGATATTAAAGGCATTGCGCCAAAACAAAACACACTTATTAAACATTTTGGCCCACAGCCTTTATCAACTAATTCCTTGATAAAGAAATTGCGCCGAAACGTTGAAACAGATGATTTGTGGTTTATTTAGCATCATTCAACATATGAGATAAGCCATGTTTTTGTAGTGAAGAAGATGTACATGTGTTACATGAAAAATATTTACAAAATTTACGATGAAATGTGGATGAAATGTTCAGAGCAAATGCGGAAAGATATAATAATCGAATTCCACATGTGCTCTGAAAGTTTTGACAACTTTCGATGTAATTTTCTTAAATATAAATTTCTGTAAATAGTTTTCATGAAAAACCGTACAAGGTACAAAATCAAATGGCCTGTCTTTGACTTACATATTACTTATCTACATCTGGTACCAGGGGCCCGTTTCACTAAACTTTGTACAAATAAAATGTTTGTAAGTACTTGTAAGTACAAATTTACGATCGTCTGGAAATTTCAATTGATGGATTTACATTTATTGAGCATAGGCTGCATATGCAGCCTATGCTCAATAAATGTAAATCCAATAATTGTTTAGAAGAAAACATTATTAATGGCAAATATACAGACTATCATAATTTTGCACTTACAAACATTTTAGTCGTACAAACTTTAGTGAAACGACCTCCAGTATACGTACTTGAATGCAGCATCCGGGTTCATGCGACAGTACCATTTTTCCGGCAGCTTGGCCGTATAACCTGTGGGCATTCTCCTCCATTTGAGGCAGTTGTCACACTGCGCCCAATCCCAATCTGGCAGTCTGCAAATGTCGTGATAAACATGCACATGTTGAGTTTACCACAGATCAGTCTAATGTAAAATGGACTTGTCATGATAAACATGCACATATTGAGTTTACCACAGATCAGTCTAATGTAAAATGGACTTGTCATGATAAACATGCACATATTGAGTTTACCACAGATCAGCCTCATGTAAAATGGACTTGTCATGATAAACATGCACACATTGAGTTTACCACAGATCAGCCTCATGTAAAATGGACTTGTCATGATAAACATGCACATATTGAGTAAGAGTTTACCACAGATCAGCCTAATGTAAAATGGACTTGTTATGATAAACATGCATATATTGAGTTTACCACAGATCAGTCTAATGTAAAATGGACTTGCCATGATAAACATGCACATATTTAGTTTACCACAGATCAGCCTAATGTAAAATGGACTTGTCATGATAAACATGCACATATTTAGTTTACCACAGATCAGCCTAATGTAAAATGGACTTGTGCATGATAAACATGCACATATTTAGTTTACCAAAGATCAGCCTAATGTAAAATGGACTTGCCATGATAAACATGCACATATTGAGTTTACCACAGATCAGTCTAATGTAAAATGGACTTGCCATGATAAACATGCACATATTGAGTTTACCACAGATCAGTCTAATGTAAAATGGACTTGTCATGATAAACATGCACATATTGAGTTTACCACAGATCAGTCTAATGTAAAATGGACTTGCCATGATAAACATGCACATATTTAGTTTACCACAGATCAGTCTAATGTAAAATGGACTTGTCATGATAAACATGCACATATTGAGTTTACCACAGATCAGCCTAATGTAAAATGGACTTGTCATGATAAACATGCACATATTTAGTTTACCAAAGATCAGTCTAATGTAAAATGGACTTGTCATGATAAAACATGCACATATTTAGTTTACCAAAGAATCAGCCTAATGTAATGGCTTGTCATGATACTTGCACATGATACAAATGATCGCCTAAGTATTGGATTGCCATGATAAACATGCCACTATTTATTTACCAAAGATCACATAATGTAAAATGGACTTGCCATGATAAACATGCACATATTGAGTTTACCACAGATCAGTCTAATGTAAAATGGACTTGCCATGATAAACATGCACATATTGAGTTTACCACAGATCAGTCCTAATGTAAAATGGACTTGTCATGATAAACATGCACATATTGAGTTTACCACAGATCAGTCTAATGTACAATGGACTTACCATGATAAACATGCACATATTTGAGTTTACCACATCAGCTATGTAAAATGGAATGTCATGATAACTGCAGTGAGTTTACCACAGATCAGTCTAATGTACAAGGACTTGCCATTGAAAAGTGCACTATTGATTTACCAAAGATCAGTCTAATGTAAAATGGACTTGTCATGATAAACATGCACATATTGAGTTTACCACAGATCAGTCCAATGTAAAATGGACTTGTCATGATAAACTGGGGAATAATGGGTTTACCACAGACCAGCCTAATGTCGAAAGATACCTTTTCCACCTTTAGACGTATCCATCCGGGCTGTCAGACTATACTACGCATAGTCAGCCCAGATGGATCAATCTAACGGATCGATCATTGCAGGGAATTGCAGAAAACTTTAACTTAAATGTTACAGATGGAAATATAAACTGTGCGAAGGCACAGGTTGATTTGGATCTACACTGGTCGAAAAACCCTAGAGCCCCATTTCTCCAGTCACAGCCACAGATATCCCTCAACAAACTATGTATGCCATGGTATAATGACTCACTGTGTCTGCTGGGTTGTATTGACCGCCGTCACACCTAGCGTCTTCTCATTATAGTAGTCGCTCAGCTTAGTGGCGGCATTCTGCATGAACGCACTGAAAATCAATAAAATACATACCATTTATTTAACCAGGTGAACTGATTATCGTGAAATAATACACAAGTGATTGGGTCCTTACGCTAAACAAACGAGTGAGCTTAGCGAAACAAGTTTATTTAGCAGTAGGACCCAATCATGAGGGAATTATTTCAAGATAATCAACTCACCTGGTTAAATAAACATTTTCTTACATTTCACACATGATTGTTCATAAAAAAAAGCGAATCAAGAGTAAAAATATGGTAAAGATATCTG